>OMPJ01012873.1:7246-17305 GCA_900312935.1 Carapus acus | reverse complement strand
TGTGACCCACTTTTAGGCGATGAGTTATTTTAGGAATCCATTCCAGCAGAAGCCAGAGGGCGAGCGAGAGGAGAGGAGAGGAGTGGAGAGGAGAGGAGAGGAGTGGAGAGAAGGAGAGAAGAGAACAGGGGAGGAGAGGAGAGGAAATGAAAGGAGGAGACTACAGGAGGAGACATGGCGAGACGAGAGGAGAGGAGAGAAGGAGAGAAGAGAACAGGGGAGGTGAGGAGAGGAAAAGGGAGGAGATATGGAGGCAACAAGGGAAAAGCTGAGGAAGGTGAAGAGGCACGAAAATCTGGAACGACCGAACGTCCAAAAAGCTGACGAACCTTCAACAGGGTGCCAGTGCTGAGACACCTCATATTTTCTGGATTTGTGGGTGAACGGTCTTCTGAGGTCAGAGGTCGATGCTATCCTCACGGCTGGATACTGTTGGAAGACGAGCTTCCGCAGATCACGAGCCTCCCGTGAGGAGCGACGGACCCGTCCTTGGTGCGGGACGGAGACAGACAAGCGGAGACCCCTGGAGGTCAAACTCATCTGACGAGCTCCATTACCAGCCTGATCATCTCCTCATCACAGCGCCCAGATGCTTCTTCCTCTTCTTTCTCTCCAGGTCGGACGGGGAGGAGGGGTCCCAGCTGGCCGGGGGCGGGGCCAGTGCTTCAGGCTCCATTAGGCCCTTGTCCTATCTCCATCACCAGCTCCATCACCCCTCTCACCCCATTACACACAGACACACCCCCCGCACACACGCTTCATGCTAAATCTTCTTATCTCAGGCTAGCAGCAGATCATTTATTTTACAGGTGCTGAGAACAAAGACAGAAATAAAGATGCTAATTTACGTCTACGATTCCACAATAAAAGAGAACACATCAGAGGAGTATTTGAAATTTTGTGTTTTCATTTCCCCAGAAATCAACGGGAAACACTGTAAATGTTCATTGTCTGATCGTTAAATCTCAGCTTTTGTGCCAACGACGGCACAAGCCTTTGTGATTCTACCGCAGTCTGAGAGGACCAGCATGCATCTGTGCCCGCAGGCCCACGACAAGGACATTGACTGTGGCTCAGCACGCCCCCTGTTGGCAGGAGGGAGCACCAGCACCATCTGACCTTTGGCCTCCTGTCACACAGCAGCATCTCCTACACACATATTAACATTTGGCTCTTATTAGCTTAGTCTAATTCTAATTGCCTTTTTAATTCCACTCTTTCAATCCCCTCATTTTTAATGTCAGTCTGAGAAAGCTTGTACCATCTGAATCCCTCAAGCCCTGCGCCTGCCAGCCAAGACCCGATGAGGACATGTGGGGATGGTTGGTGGATACGTGAGAGGACGAGGAGAGATAGAGGACCGAGCATAAAGGCACAGAGAGGGTGGACAGAGACAGACTGGGACACTGCCGCATTGGGCGCCCATGAGGCCCCGCCCCCTACCGACAGCCTCACACCGCCCATCTATCAGTCTATGAGAGACAATAACAGCACCGATAGAGACACGACACTCGCCGTCCCCCAGACTCGCCCATCAGTTTGTGACAATGCCGAAATATATTATGTCTACACGCACACACACACAACTACGGAGGGAGTTGGAGGGAGTCTTACATAGTTAAATACAAAGCAGATCACATTGGATCACATTCATTCACAGTCCATGAGACAAAGATGTGTGTGAGTCACCCAGAAGATCACCCAGATTGTGTGTGTGTGCGTGAGCGTGCGCGCATGAACTGCTACATTGTCATTTTGCTCAGGCATCAATTAAGTCTTTTTTCATTGTCACTATCAGGACAGAAAAGGCGACCATTTGAGTCAGTACTGCCATCTAGCGTCTATTTGTTACACTGCAGACATGACGAGAGGGGCGGCGTTGCTTTTTGTTAAAATGAGATTATTTTTGGGCGAAAAGTTTGGGATTGTTTTGCCAAAAAAGACATACCTAACATGTATCACAGATTCTGACTTCAGAGGTATTTTCCAATTCAGAGAATACGTTTGCAAACGATAATAGCTTTTCAGTGCCGTGGTTTTATTGTTGAACTATCTGACAGATAACTCAAAACGTTAGCGGCTAAAGCAAGTAGCCAATAAAATGTGATTGATTCGTGCGTTACTGCAGTGGCATCTCACACCAAATAGCAGTATAAATCATGCTGTAATATCATGAACGTATCATGAACGAGCTCACCTGTGCAGGGCTTCATGGAGCAGAGAGGCTTTCCGTCCAATTGGCTCGCTCACCAGGCGGAGCCTCATGGTGCTTAGCTTGCTCTACGTCTCCATCTAGTGGACAAAAGAGGTAGAGCAGGCAGTGTGTCGGCAACGACACCACGGAGAACAAGTCACCTGCGTAACAGGAGAGACGAGAGTCAGAGGGCCTATGGAGAGATCTGACATGTTCTTAATGTACATTTATATTGACAAGAAGCAAAAACACAAAAATCCTGCAGAAACCAAGGACAATAAATTACAGGACAGATATTTCGTGGTGATTTGATACTCTATCTATCTATCTATCTATCTATCTTAGCAGCCATTGTTTTGTATTGTTATTACGGACTTGAAAATAACAGAAGGGTCTTAGACTGCAAAGTAATGAGATTGTAGACAGGCGATGACATTTTGCAACAGATACTCAGAGATCAATGATTGAAAAATGATTGAAAATGTGTGATAGACATATTTGATTTTTTACTGCTCAATTCATCACTGCAATTATAATTAGGAGATCAGCATGAGGTGTTCGCGCTGAATGACGCTGTGCAGCTCCTTTGTCGACACAGTATCGATGTTTCGAAGGGTGCTGCGATCGATCCCCGCTTTGCTAGCCAACAGTTACGTGATCACGCGAGCGAGGCCTCGCTACGTCACGATTGACTCTCTCTTGGGAGCAGTTCTGACGTATAGCCAGCGTGTGTCGCTTTTGTGGCCTATGCGCCGTGCAGCTCTTCAGGCAGTGGTCCCTGACTGTAAGGATTTGGGAGTGACGCGTCAGTCTGTGTCAAGACTCCGGGGCGTGCGTGGGGAAACTGAGGAAGACTCACGAGAGGCGCGTTTCGATTTTCGCGTATCGACCCTCGTCAGTTGCCATCCAAACGCCACTCAGCAGCATCTTCAAAATTACTCAAACTTCGTCAGATTCAAGTTTTCCTTTTAATCACGATCCCTACCGGGGCAGTTTTTTAATTATAAGTGTTGTATATAGGTGGTGGATGTGACGTACTTGGTGCGTGTTGCTATGGTTACTCCGGTAACGGCACCAGGTGCTGAGAGGAGTAGCCGCGTTGCAGACTTAGCCGTCGAAAGTGCATGTTCGCACGGAAAAGACTCTTTGTCATTACCCATGCAATTGTGAAGAGCTAGGAGAGAAATAAAGCGCAGGTTAAAGAAAACCTCCGTCTGTGCTCCTCAGTGTATGTGTGTGTATCTACCCGGGCGGCTTGTTACTGCTGAATGCGCTAGCATGGCAAACTAGACGCTAGAAACTAGGGCACTCAGCGGTCCCGAACCACAGTTAAAGACCACAGGCTGACACAGGAGCAGCGAATCCAGCGACCTGCTGTGTCGTCTTTGCCGAAACCGCAACATCTCAACTAGAGAAAAGAATCTATCTCACCATGCTGTCCATTCGATCCCGATCCCAATTTGGTATCGATAATAATTATTCGATATCTGGAGGTGGTTCGCTGTATCAGTACTGGTATCGGTGATAATTGGCCCTGTGTTGTGGTTATCGGATCGATACCAAATGTTTACAGTATCGCATACCCACCACCGGAAAGTACCGGAATGGCGCACCGGGAGTGTCATGCTGCACTTTTGCCGCGGAGGGTCGTGGATATGAATTGCTATTATAATCATCCATCTTTTCACAAAAGACATTTGTGGGAAAATTGTTGTGTTCAACAAAACCTCAGACAGTCACGGATCTGTTTTTCAAAAATGTTCAAGACCAACACAGCAGATGTGGGCGTCCAGGGAACTTTTATTTTCATTAAGTTTTCACTAAAACTCTTTGGCTAGAGAAACAAATTTCTGATATTAACTTGTTGGCTTCTAGTCCGATTATCAATAACAAAAGTGTTAGTTTTTATTCTCTCCAGCTGCCGTCAGTGGACACAGCCGTTCCACTGTCACTGTTACCACCTAACATTACGCTAGATCAAAAGATATTTTGTAATCATTTTGTTAGTGTCAGATTCTAGAAATACTGCAAATAACAAATATAAGGAGATGAGGAGTGTTCTGGTTTGTATAGTAACAGTAAAATGGATAAAAATGCAGCAACAATATATTAAACTTCAATGGCTTCACATTGGATATCACAGATTTGATTAATGCGGTTCAGTTGTGAACAAAAATATCTTAACTCCAACTGATCAACATTTCAGTTCCCTCATCAAACACACATATAAAGACACTTTGCCTTATCTCAGCATGTCAGAGCATTCCTCCCTCAGCCAGACAGTGTAATTGACAGCAGCGTTACTGCAGACAGTGAACTTGACATAATCAAGGAAAGCCCAACACGGTGAGATCAGAGATAATGAATGCAAGCCGTCTGTGTCATGGGCCTCTCCCAGCAAACTAACAGGACCTCCTGCGTCACTCTTGAGACTGATGAGGGGAAGGGTGGAAGAAGAGCTAATGATTGAGGTCCAACACATAATTACTGACTCAAAGTACAAACCCTCTAGTCACCTCAACAGGGTGCGAGTAGATATTTCAGGATAACACTGAGGTCCTAGCACTCATGCTAACGCTGGTGCAGTTGCTGAGGATGACAACAGATGGGCAATTGTGATTGACAGGGTAGTTATTCCACCCCTCCTGGTGCTGGAGGCAAACCAAGGAGTGCTACAGTGTTTCTAACCCAAGGAGAAGGAATAACAAGTAAGATTATAACCTCACTTGGGCACCAAGGCACCAGCAGTGATTCGAAGAAGCAGCACATAAAGTAAAACATGAGTTTAGGACAGACTCAGGATGAGTCCCGACAGTTAAAGGAGCACAGACATGGGTTGGAACACGGGCTAGATCATTTGAGGGGACAATACTTTGGAAAGGACAGAGGTTAATAACCATGTTAATCTGAGAGGGAGGTGGCCGACGGCGATGGGACAAAGGTGGGCGTTAGCTCGGTGAGGTGACCTCAGAGTCTGGCAGGATAGTGAACCAGCGCAGACCTAATCCCCAGTCGCCAGGGACACTCCCATACATCGTCCCTTTAATTGGGTGGGTGGGCCGAGTGTTATTTAGGTTATTGTGTTCCCGAAGAAAAAAAGCGCCCCCTGTTGTACGCCGTGGCCCTCAGTGGCAGATAGCAAGGAGGAGACGCTTAAAATCGCCGCTGCACTCATCCCTCAGGGCGTCCTTGAGGGAAACGTCGTACTTCTCAAGGTACAGGTCCTTAATGGTCTCTAGGTCAAACTGAGGAACACACAGGCGGTCAGTTGATCCGTTCATTCAGTCATTATTCACAACACTGACCATCGGCTCTGCTCACCTCCGAGCGGCAAACGATGATGCGGATCAGCGTGTCCTCGTCGGTTCCGGCTCCCTTCATGGCGGCGTTCAGACGTCGGGCGAAGTAAAGCTGCGGATTCTTCGCAACTCTGACTGCAGATGCGGGAGACACGGTGGTGTGATCGGATAACGTCATATGAGGAGTGCTGCAAACACTTCATGCTAACATGCTAACACTACCTACCCAGAGCTTTGTAGCATTTCTTCAGAGTGCCCGAGGTCTCGTTCTCGATCACATCCAGGATTTCTGTCCCAGCCAGCTACAGAGACAAACAAGACAAAGAGCAATATGTTAGACAAAGGCGACACATCACTCAATTTCATGACTATGTTTGGATTTTGGATTCAATGCTTTTGAAAGAATCTCTGTCTTCACACTGACAGTCCCCATTGCCCACAATGGGACAGTTCCCATTGTCCACAATGGGGACTGTAGGAAGGTAGGTAGGTAGTAAGATGAGCCATTGATTCAGGAAATTTGATAGTGGTAAACAGGAAAATTCAAATGGAAGAAAATGTCCCAAAATTCAATAGCCTGAATCTGAAAAATGGCATGTAGTGCTGCGTTTGTCACCTGACCTACTCCCTGTGTGACGAAATCAATAAACTAAAATACCGGTATCTTCGAAACTGTTGTAGACAAATGCAGGGAAAGTGGAGAGACCTCATGGATGAAGAGTCCAACACTTTGTCCCAAATATCTCAGAAATGGTGGGTCACAGAGTTGTAGCGCTAGTGTTTTGAGTTTAATGTGTCCTTGTGGACACAGAAATGTAATAGCACGTCTCTCTGGACCAAGCAAGTTGTTTTCATGTACAGTAACTCTTGTTGGGGTGTGTCAATGGCCCAAAAACATGGCTGCGTGGCCAGATATGTCCAATCCATTAGTCGTCAAATTTCTCTGTTTTTCTGAGCCCGGTGTAACTCGGCCCGCAGAGAAACATAACAGCACAAGTTACGGTTAGGTTACGCCTGACAAGTTCTCTTGCGTTGTGATGGGCTCACGACAAA
Organism: Carapus acus; assembly: GCA_900312935.1. Taxonomy (NCBI): domain Eukaryota; kingdom Metazoa; phylum Chordata; class Actinopteri; order Ophidiiformes; family Carapidae; genus Carapus; species Carapus acus. Next base: position 10,759 of record OMPJ01012873.1, on the reverse strand, counting down.
CATCCTACCTGCTCATAGATTTTGAAGGTGACCTGGAGCTGCAGGTAGTTCCTGCTGGCCAGGATGAAGCTGAAGGTGGACTCGTCTGTGCCGAAGCATCCCTCACCGGCCTGAGACACACACACACACACACATGTACACACGCAAGCACAGAGACACAGCCCTCAGCGCACATGCAGGGCTCGACGATGACGGAAGTGGACGTGGTGAGGGGGAGGCACCTCGAACAGTGAGGCAGCATCCTGCTCGGCCAGAGCCTCGTCCACTTCGAATGACTCGTCTCTGTTTCCCTGGAAAAGGACAAAGCCGATCACTGTGTGACTCATGAAAGGCTGGACGCGGGCCAAGGCGCTTGTGTGTGTGTGTGTGTTGGGAGTGAGCAGCAGTCAGTGGGGAGCAGTCAGGTCCCTCACCTGCAGCATAGTCATGAGAAGGTTCCTCACGTCGCCACTGGTGTCCCCCTCAATGTCTTCTTCAAGGTCCCGATCGTGCACTGAGAGAGGCAACAGAATGAGAGTTGGACTCTGTGTGTGTGTGTTTGTATGTGTGTGTGTGTGTGTGTTTAGACTGAGGTTTATAGCAGAGGAAGAGGATGGAGGTCTGAGGCTCTCACCCTGGGAGTAACACTCCTTGAACATGGCAATGTCCTAATGGAACAACACAGATGACGTCAGCACTCCGACGTTGTCAAGACTAATCACAACCGCTGGTGGGCGAGGGGGTCATGTGACTCACTGCGTTGGTGGCAGTGCAAAGGATCTCGACCAGCACGTCTTCGTCAGTCCCCGCCCCCTTCATGGCCTTCCTCAGCTCCTTCACGGCGTAGATCACAGGCGGGTCCAACATGGCCAGGATGGCGTTCTCGAAGGTCCCCGACAGCTCACTCTTTAGCTTGTCCACCAGCTCCTGAAGGGGTAGAAGATGGAGAGGGTGAGGAAGAGGAGGTGGAGGAGTACCCCTACACACTTCACCCGGGTCCACACTGTGACGTCAGCATGACGTGCGCGCCATACTGCTCATCGAAAAACGAGAAAAAGCAGCCAGAAAACGTGGTTGCCATGGTTACTCACGTCATCATACTTGTCAAAGTAGGCCTGTTTGATTAGCTGTCTCTGGCAGCAGCTACGATTGGCCAGGATGTCGATGATGGCCTGCTCGTCTGTCCCTGATGAGACAAGGCAGGGGGACAAACACAAGGCCATCAGGGTGAGAATGCTCCACACCCTCACTATGAATCATGGGTATTATTCATACAGATCCTTGAACCTCTTTAATTGAAACCTCCCCAATTGAAATTCTTAAAATATTGAGAATTTTCTCAGAATGAATGAAAACATAAATTGAGAAAAATATTGCCTCATATCACACAGGAACACCTGGAATATGAATATATTACAATTTTCCTTTATAAAGATTTTGAAGAATAACAACCCCTGGGGTTTTGACCCCACATCTGCATCAAGGGATTGATTAAGGAAAGAGGTGCTGAATCATCATCATTTGCATCATCATCATCACCAGCACAGTCTCCATCAGCTGGTGGTGGAGTTATGAGAGCTAGTTGGAGGTCTGCGGTCCTTACCGAAGCCTTTACAGGCCTTGCGGATTGCCTTGATGTCGGCCATGACGTCAAAGTCCTCATAGGGGACAATGGTGGGCTGAGAGAAGGAAGCAGATGCAGAAAGAGACGTCAGAGAGGAGCAGGGGCCAGAGGGGGCTGAAATGGTCCGGAGGGGGGCAGGAGGGGTTCATCTGAGGAATGTGGGGCCTGATGTCTGTTAAACAAACACAGGAGGGGAGGGCCGAGGGGTGAGGGAGTGGAAGGGTGGCTATGAATAACCGTCGCTCAATCTGCGGTCTGAGGGTCCCGAGGGTCCACGGGGAAGGCAGGGGCAGGTCACGCCTCTCCGTCAACGCGGCACGAGGATTTATTCGTCAAAACACACAGTTGTGGTGAGGTCTGACCTCCACCACGTCTCAACAAAGTGCCGGAAGAACCAGACACGCTGATAAGACTGAATTGTGTTGGCAAGTCTCAGCAGAGGGGAGGAGAGATTTGGCCAAAATGGAGCCCTCCCCCATGTCCGTGAGCCAGTGACGCCTTCCTACACACACATACACACACACCCTCATTCATCCGCGCAGACACAAATAACGGTGAAGCCGTGAAGAATTCCGCAGGGGCGTGGCTCTATCCTGTTGCGTTCACGTACCCTCCGCCTGTCACGAAGCGACACTTGATTCACAGGATTAATATTACACGTGACGTCACTGCGCTTCATTCTCACCGTTAAGTCACTATACCGGGATTCGGGCCCGGTTTGCGCCGTAACTGCGTCATCCACCACACACACCGACACCGCAAAGAGTTCGATCACCGTGCGGGCGCGTGAAAAATGATCGCATCTCCATGGAAACGCGGCAGTTCCGATCAAGTGAGGGAAAGTGAAACTCGATCTTATTCTCTGGCGTCTGGTCGCGGTGCGGTGGGACGCGACGCCGCGTCGATTAATCCGAACCGTCCCACGCAGTGACGGTTCGGCGCTTGAAGGTTCGGAACCTACCTGACAGTTTCCCATGTTCGGCGGCGGAGGCGGCTCGGTTTCGGTGTTTGGGGGTTGGGAGTTCGGTTTTGGAGTTCGACCAAAGGCCCGTTAGAAGCTCAAACTGCGGCCCCGAGCGGAGTGAAGCGGAGTGTGACGTCAGCGCGTCGCGTTAACCATTTACTGTACTCCCACCCGGCCGGGCCGCTGCGTCACTGCGGGACCGGAGTCACTCCGGATTAAGGCGATTTACGGCCCCCGCAGACGCAACCACGCCCAGGCTGGAAACAAAAATTAAGTGGGGAAAAAAGCAAGAAAGACTGTGAAATGATAGATGATAAAAATGAAAAAGTTAATAGACCTTAACACGAACTTTGCAGCACAGAGCAGAACTGGCGGTTAATGTAAACACTCCCTCAATGCAGTGTGTTGTGGCATTTCATCAGATATATTTGCTTAACCTTTGGTCAAACTGATTTGGAGTAATGGCTCCAAATCAGATCCTCAAAAGCGCCACCCACTGTTGACTAGGTCTTATTGCAGGGTGCACAACGGCCACCGTACATTCAGTGCGTCGACTAAATAAAATCGATTAACATTTTACTGAACACACAAAGACAGTAACATCGACATCATAGCAGTGTGTTAAACAAAGTCGTTTTGAGTTAGACTTAAACGTTAAATCGATGAATTAGAAACAAAAGTCCCTCGAACAAATCACACCTCCTCACACCATTCAACCACAAGAGGGCAACAGAGAGCCACGATTTCCCCTTTTATGTGGACCATCCTTCAGAACATACTGCTGGATGTGTGTGTGTGTGTGTGTGTGTGTGTCGTGGGGAAGAGGGAGGAGTTTGTAGGGGGGTTGGGTTGTGAGCCGGTCGAGGGGCTGCAGGGCTCCTCTAATTGGACCAAATGTCAGCTGATGGCTGCGGCGTGAGCAGAGGAAGGCGTTTGTGGCGGCCTC
>OMPJ01012867.1:51199-73534 GCA_900312935.1 Carapus acus | reverse complement strand
TGAATATTAAATTATTAAATATATAAAAATGTTGTTGAATATTTCATATCATCTCTCTCTCTCAGTGTCCTCTCTCTCTATCTATCTATCTATCTATCTATCTATCTATCTATCTATCTATCTACCTATCTACCTATCTATCTGTCTGTCTGTCTGTCTGTCTGTCTGTCTGTCTGTCTGTCTGTCTATCTATCTATCTATCTATCTATCTATCTATCTATATGATATGATAGATGGATGGTACCTGGCATCCAGTGCTCTCTTTTTACACTACTGTTATACTGAAATATTTAGGATATCTCCTGCTGGAGCTTAAATTTCCTGGATGAATACATCAATGAATCAATCATCTTTTCTTGCGACTCACAGGAACGTGCAGGTGAAGAATTAAGGATCCGTTTGTGGTGGTGCTGAGTTTTTCCAGTGAGAGCTCGTTGTCGCTGTAAAGCAATGACGTGCTGTGAAGTCCATCACTTCATCACAATCAGAACCCCAAACAACAGCTTATTCATTCATCAATGACTTGTGTTTGAAAATAACTTAATGGTGCAAATCACTGGATAAATAAAACATTTCTTTTTTTCATTTGACATGTTTTCCCTTCCAAGATGACAGGTGAGGCACAGCCTCTCCTGCCTCACTTCAACGCACTTCACTGCTGTAAAGCAGCATTCAGTCAAAACACCTATAAGTGTGTGCGCTTGCATGTTTTTTCAGCATATTTGACCTCAGTGGGGAATCCAGCGGTTACCGCGGTTCGCACTTCGCAGCGATGCAATCTTTCACGCCACCCCTATTGGAAAGCGTGTCTGTGGGCACAGTTAGAAGTCTCAGCTTTATGAGTCAGCTGATACTCGACTGCAGCGAATGTTTTTGTTTTCAGTGGCTTGTGGTGATGCACAGCAAGTCAAGCGACTCAAGGAAGGGAGCGAACAGAAATAAACAAGAGGGGGAGATCTCGGGCAAATGGCTGCTACCAAATACAGAAAAGAGCAGAGTAATAAAAAGTGATTTGGGAGGATTTTCGAGGTTTCGCCGCTTTGGAGCGGCAGTCTCGTCACTCCTCATACGTTGTGTGTGTTTACACATGAATCTGTTGTTATTGCTTTTTTTCGGCGGTTGCGCGTCTGCAATGATGCATCTTGTTTAGGTGACTCCATGCAGGAAGGTTTAATATACCAGGTCACATAAATGTCACATCAGTCTGTTTCAGTCACGAATCAGGTCCCACAGTAATGTCTCGGGTGCAATTCCTCTCTGTGGGCAGCTGGTGTGGGTTTCGTCGTCCTATGCTTTTTTCGACAGGGCTGGAAATCCCAGAAGGAAAGGAGGAACAAGTGTGCAAAAGCAAATGATGAATTTGTGTGTCAGTTTAAATGGCCTGTTTACAGCGGCGTCCAAAAATCCTGCACGAAAAAACAGGCGCGTCCAGACACATGGTTGAATGCAGAACGAGTTTCTGTATGAATAACCCCATGTTAGGTATATCCATTAAGATATACTGAAAGGCAGAGGAACAACTGCAAGGGCTGTACAGTGAACAAGTCTGATGGTGCTTCTCACTTTATCTCCAATCAATCAGACTGTCATTTCCAGTATTGAAGCATCAACTGTGACCAATATGGAGCACATTAAAAACAGGCACCAAGTGTTTCATCAACCAACAGCGAGGTGGATTTTATTCATTCATTTATTTATGTATTTAGTCATTTGGCACCAAGTGCTGTGGCCTCTTGCTTACTTAGAATATAGTTTGATGATGCCTGAAAATGAGCTCTCCCCAGAGCTCATTTTTATGAACTTGACAAATCTTCTGCCATTGCGCCGCATCATCACCCTCAATAATCGCTCACATGGTGGAAAAACGGGATAGGGAATGATATTTCCACGTGATTCTCAGGGACGTAAGGACTGTAATGGTATTAAATGATTCGTAACTCGGTTAGCGATGCTAATGTCTCACGGGAGGAGAGTTCATTGTCTTCTCAAGCAGATACAGCCTCTTTAAGTGTGGGTGAATGGTTGAAGGGAAGCATTGGGCATATTTACCAGGCGAGGGGGCGGGAGGGGCAGATTGCTTTCAGTTTCTCCACCTCTCTGATGAGGTCATTCGTCCTCTAAAATCAAAAATCACATGTTCAGTCCTCACAGCAGACAAGGTGAAGTCCTGTCAAACTGTCCTTGTAGAAATTTCCAACCCCCGCCATCATCCAAACTCTTGCGTGAACGCTGACTGGTACATCTTTCAAAGGAGTATGCAAATAACTAAATTGCTTTGCAGGATGTGATGAGTGAGGCAATCTTCCAAAATAAAAAAATGTACATATAGCAGAGCCACATACCCAAAATGTGGTATTCATGCATAAGTCCGTAGCGCAAGGGAGCACAAAACCCGACAGAATCAAGATTATTCTCTACTTTATTTCACAGTCATTCGGAAATCATCACGAAAAGGTCTCGGGCAATCATGTGGTCCATTTGTCTGGGTCCTCAATTGTGAGACGAGAAGGGAAAACGCTTTACATTGCATGAGCACAACAACACCAGGCTGCCTTTGCAGCACGGAGGAATACAAATGCAAACTCTCAGCATGGGTGCGGTGTACAAAAGATATTTGATTACAGGAGGGATTCACACCGCAAGAAATGTGACAGTGCCGGCGATGTGCGGGAAATGATCACAACTGCAGGAGCGTGTTGTACAGATGTTTCCTCCCGTTTTGTTTTTTGTTGAAGCTTCGTTATTATTACCAGCGTAATTTTGAATCGCCACAACGGCCGCGACTGTGAGCACATCTCCCACAAGTGTGTCGTCTACGATGTGAAAAACAATTCCTTCTTTTGCGGCACAATTATGGCAGAAAGAAACAGGGCAGTAGCGATGTTGGTGGATTCAACACAGTCCCCCAAGGACAAACTTGTCCTGTATTTACCAACAATGTTTTCTTTTTGGGGGGTGGGGTGGGGTGGGGGGGTTGATTGCAACACCAGCGGAGGCAAAACATAAACAAACAAACACACACATACACATACATACATACATGCATACATACATACATACATACATATACATACATACATACATACATACATACATACACACATACATACAGCTATTGCCCAGTGCCTGGACTTAATTTTTGACTTTGTTTTGGAAAGAAAAAATAGTTATGAATGTGCTACGGTAATGCAATTTCAGCAGGCATATTTCTGTTGTATAAAATCTCATCTACTGAGGTACCTCTACCCGCCTTTATTGCGTGGAGATCAATAAAGGTGCCGGCGCAGCTCCACTGGTGCGAGGGCAGCTGCTGTTTACTGGAACACGATGGGAACTATTCACAAATATTAGGTATGAGATGCATTTATGTCATGAATATAGAGCAGGCCTTGAGGCTCAGCTTTTAATAACAAAGGGAGTGGGTATGCGGGACCTTCAAGAAGCAGTTTAGCGTGGGTCAAGCTGCGCAACATCATCCAAAACCTCTCGCTGCCACCCTCAAAAAAAAAAATGGACCACCCCCTCATCTGCACGTTGACTGCGATACAATAAAGATTACCATCTCAATGTGTCTGGTCGTGATTTGGAAAATAGCTCTCCTATCCGTGTAAATTTCATTTTATGGACATGAGGCAAAAATTGGAAGACCCTTTCCTTTTATGACGCAGAGGCACGGAGTCGCTGAGATGACTGACTTCGAACGGAGGTAATTTCCTTGTGCCACTTGAAACATGGAACAGCTCACGGCTACGGAGGTGGAAATAAATGTATATTCATGCATACGAAAATAATGTAAGTAACTTGTTCTCATGAATAATGGAAAAGAGCAAAATGTTCCGTTCTGGCTCAATTCAGTTTGTGCTTAGCAAAACGAAGTTAGCATTGTATTGTTTGTCTTTATCACTGTCTCCAAAAACAATAAAAAAGTTTACAATTTTCAAGATAATAGACCCCCCAAAAAACTATAAAGCAGATTTTACTCCAGAATTTGCATAATCCATCTGACACCTTCAGGGCTTTATTGTTGCTCTTTTTTGTTTTTACCAATACCTGCTACACAAATAAACTCATAAGACACCTCGGTCCTACTGAATGTGTATTAAATGAAGCAGTTCTTTAACGAATCAGTGCTTTCAGGCGTGTTGGCGGTGGCGGAGACAGCGTCGGTGACGTGTAAGTGTTCCGTCCCCACTGAGTCGGTAGCGATGATATGCTAATGCTCTCTTCACACGTCTGTCAACCGCTGCACGATTGTACCTTGTGCCGGGAAACTAATCCGAGTTTTATTGGCCTGCCAAAGGAAATTTATACATTACCATTAGATTACCAACGCTGGCAGCTGTACAGTGTATAGAACTAATGTACTCTGTCACAGATTGTGTGCATAATGAACTTGGAAGGAAAGTAGCCAAGCCCACTGCGTTAAAGCGTGCAGTTGTAACGATGTCATCACGAGACCTATTCCAAGTCAACAAGAAGGGAAAATAGCTCTGGCTCGGAGAGTCAGCGTGGCATAACATGTAACTGCTCAAAACACAGTGGTTACGGTGTTTGTCGTGAAAAGAGGGGCGCTTAAGTTTGGCAATTTCTTTTGTTGCATGATTAACAGCAAACTGTCGACACCGCGCTAAAAACAATAAATACACCCTTAGCGGTGAGCGCCGCACATAGACACGTGCCGTGGGGCGGGAGTGATGAGGGCGAGCCTGACCTCCAGGAGCCAGCGTTGGAAATGTTTCCTACATGTACTGATAGCGATAGCGAGAGAGAGGAAGAACAGAAACACACAGAATGCAGATCCTTCTGTGAGGGCGGTGATGGGGAGGGGAGAGGAGGGGGGCATTATCATAGATAGCGATGCTGACCAACTGCCCAGAGATGTAGTCAGCATGTTGTATCAGCCAGACCGTTCAATGAATCACGCACTGTGCAGCCGCTTAGGGTGATAAATACACAAGCATGAGGTCTAACATACAAGATAGGACTCATTGTTGGTAGGGCCTGGCCTGTATTTCATAGCCCTGATGATGGATGGCCCGGCGGTTGGTAATATTTCTTCCGCAATCTCTGTTCAGACACTATGTCGAAAGTGCAGCGAGCAGTCCACCAAGGAGGTAAAAGCAAAGGTAGGCAAGGAGTGGAAGGAAAGAAAGGAGAAGCACCCTAACAATGCCAGGGGAGTGAGTGTGAAGTAACCCGTGATTAGCTGGGAGAAAAATGAGATTATTCAGGAATCACTGTGGTGGAATGGTGAAGCATGGAGTAACAAAACTGGGTTGGCGTTCCGCACCGCGACATTTTGCCGCCAATCGACGGCTGTTTTGTGTGACAGCCAGCTGAGATAACATTGAATTCACAGTTGCCGAATAACCCTTTTGTATGTGCGATGCAACTGACTTTTTTCCTTTTATATATCCACACACATTATAAAGTAACATTTTATGTAAATCAACAGAGCCGCTGTTTCCAAAAGGTGTATGAAATTCCTTGTTTCCTGGCAACTAGCCTCCATGAGGACGCCATTGTCCTTCACATGCAGTAACATTGTATTCGCAATTTCAGAAGCCAAGGCGATAAAATAGAATGGATGGAGTTTATCAAATTAGAGACTGGTGCTCGGCCAAAAAAAGAACAAAAGAAAAGATCAAGAGCACAAAGCAAATTTCAGATACTGTATTCATTGGAGATGGAAACGGCCTAATTAGAGAAATAAGTTGTGTAATTTTTCAAAACTGGCAACACTCAGCGCTCAACGGCAATGGGTTTGCAGATTTTGAGTTGAGTTGAGCAGTAATACTTTTTTCAGAAAGATAGAAAACATGACAGAGAGTCCTTGTACTTTCAGTCGTGTCTTGAATCAAGATTTTTCAGTCTAAGTTTGACTCATATTCAATCACAGTGAAAATAGAAAAAGTGTAAAAAAAAAAAAAAAGAAAATGAAAAAAATTATTACATGGTTATATCTTTCTAGTTATTTGCATTTTTTTCAGTCATTTTTAAACATAACCGCTTAATTCCTTCTAATTAGATGGTGAATAAGCTACTCTGTGGGGTTCATATGTTTGTAAATCTGATCTGAAGTCAGTTTTTCACCAGCCATGAACCCAGTGACACATCACTGACTCAGTGAGAAATGTAACCACACCTGAATCTCACATAAAAAAAAAGTAATCTCACACCAACCACTGTGAGGGTGGGTACAGGTAATGGACTGGTGTATATTTGAGGACATCGCAAATTTGCATCTGCTTTGTGCCTGTTATTTCTTTTTTCGAGGTAATTTTGTGACGCTGGTAACGGTTGTGAGCTCTGACAGTGAGGCTATCAGAGCCTTTCTTTGCTAAGGTTTCATTGTCATCCATCCAGCACATGCAAGTGTCAAAAGTAGGGATGTCCGATATTGGCTTTTTTGCCGATATCCAATATGCCGATATTGTCCATCTCTCAATTTCCGATACAGATACCGATGTCGCTAATTCCAAACCACAGACATAACGTTGAAACCGAGCAAGCAAGTTTGTTACTGCAGCTATCCATGCTTGTTTATACGCTTCAAAACGCAGCTTGATGAGGTCATCATCTGTGCGCCGGTAAACGCTTCAGGAGCGCATAGGCACTATGTCGGTGTAACGCAACCATTATTTTATCGGTTTTAAAGCAAAAAAAAATCCGATACCGATATTACATTTTTATGCTAATATCGGGCCGATAATATTGGTGGGCCGATATTATCGACATCTCTAGTCAAAAGCCAATCATGCCTTCCAGAATAACAAAATAAAGAAGGAACAAAAAAACAACCCATCCGGCCCGACTACATTTTGATTCCAACATCTCATGTCCGTTCACTGACAAACACACAGCTGATTACAGGGTTTAACCTCTTTCAGCGGTGCAACATTTGAAGTTTTGACACACGGATGTCACGTTATAAACAAACAAGCAACAGTCTACTACCTAGTCGGCCTTGTGGGAAAATGCATTCAGCATTACATTTGTTGTTTCCTGGCAACATGTCCTCCTGGGAAAACCACGACAGAACAGGGTCCTCAAACAGTGCTGTCCTTCACAAACACACAATATTAGCCTCATGCCAGTGCTTCCAGCATAAAGGAGCAAGGCCAAAAAAAAAAAGAGGAGCAAAACAGATGATAGGACTGAGTTTGGACGGTAGGAAGGGTCTTGACATAATGTCCAATTACAGCGCTTTTCAAACAACAGAGGAGAGCGCACGGCTCATCACCAGAGAGACTCCCACTGCTCCGACATCTATGCTCCCGCACAAGAAAAATGATGTGTTTGCACAGGCCGACTCTATCGGCCTGTAATTGCACGAAAATCACGCGCATCCCCGGCTCTCTCTGTCACTCTCGCAAAACTCGCAACTCATTTCAGGTTTTATGTCAACCGAGTGAGCCAGACGGCCGTCTCAGACGCAGGCATCACTCCCGGGAGCAAGACTTGTATTTTCTCCCCCCCAGCCATTTATTCGACATGTTCCTTTTTTGTCGTGCTCTTCTTCGACTGCCTGTCTCCTCTATGATGTTCAATCCGAAAATGAAATCCCGCAGGTGCATGAGAGCTTTCACCCACCACAGAAACCACCCAAACCAAAACAAAAGAAAAAGCAGTTGATGACTACTTTGGCCAACTTAGCATCAACATTTCTATTAGTTGTGAGGACAGCTGTCATTGATTTAGTAGATGTGTTGATTAACATTTGCTGAAATTCAATAGGGTAGCAAAGTTGTGACAATAGTTACGCTTTGAAAACTGATATTTTGATGTCAGCAGCACATAAAGGTATGTGGTACACTGGGGAAATTACTTATTTTTCCTTTTTTTTCCCTATTTTGGCACTCGAGGTTGATAAAATCTACAACAGACTTACATAAAGGAGACTTTCTCAGTCAAACAGTAGAATGCTGACACTGATCTCTACCCGAGCATCTTTAGATTTATAAATCAATTCAATTTCAATTTATAAATCAAGATTATACCGCAATTTTTGATGGTTGGACTACTTTCACTCTGCAGACAAGAGTGGCTCAAATCCAACTGCTTTTGCCCCTATGCAATTGAAATGTAATCGTGTTGTGGCAGTTTGAAAAGCACAAATCCAATTTACTCGGTGATGACACGTTTGACATTACGTCCTCTGCTGCACATGTGCATCACTTTGGGGGTTGAAGCTATTAAAATGTAGGCGAGCATGCAAATCAATCAGATCCCAGCAAAAACAATGGGAACAGGAGTGTTAGGACCTGCAGAGACAACATCGCCTCAAACATGGAGAGATGTTTTGCATTTTTCTGCTTTTGAGAAATGGGTGAAACTTTGAAAATACCAGATGTTACCAAAATAGAGGAGGTTGTGCGCCGAACAAAGCAGCCAACAGGGAGGAGATGGGAGGTACTGGAATAGGTCTTCCGGCGTATTCAGGGCCCCACTCCCATGTCTCTCCTCCTGCTTGAATGTGCCTGGCTGACTCGTCACAACGTGAATGAGTTGCAGTTTCACTTAAACAACGTCTCCAGCAAACCAACCCCACGGCCCACTATGTCAGAGCCCCGCCGCTGTGTCCCTACGGCCGAGTGTGAAGAACCTGTGGAGGAAGCTCATTTCGGCTGTTTGTATCCGCAATCTCAAACCAATCTGCTGATCGGTAGCTTTGCCTCCAGGCTTCAATTTCACTTCACCATGACAGTTCAATACAGCAACCGCGTCACTGCAGCACCCACATCAATCTGACTAATCACAGAGGACCAAAAGACAAAGTAATTACCGTAGTGATTATTCCCCTTCTTTCAGGTTAAGGTATTATTTTGGTGGTTTGGGGTTTTTTTCTTTTTTTTTTACTAGAAGAGATTCCACTCACAGGGTTTGCGTCAGATATTCCAGAGCTGCTTAACACAAACAGAGGTCCACAATAAGGTCATAGCATGGGAAAATATAACAACCCTTGTTATTGCCCCTTTTGCCCGAAAATATTGTGAGTGATGGCTAAAAATCTTGGTGTGTGACAATGGTGTGAAACGACCACATTCGACGTCTCTTTTTTTTGACATGCGTCTGCTCATGCTCACATTGGACCTACAGCGAGTATCACTCGTTCTGACTGACAAAATACAACAAAGCTGTGTGGTTGCCAAGCATTTGGTGAAATAATCTCCTGTGTGTCTTAGAGCCATGTTTCATTTAAGCAGGACACTTTTGTCAGCGACTGATGTGAAAAGCCCTACGGATCAAACGCCAAAGACGATTTATTCCCACAGTTTTCTGACATTTGTTTTGACTTTGTTTGACTCTATGCTCACCTAACTATTTCTCTAAGATGTCTAGGCTGATAGAATACACCTATAATAATACACACTTCTGGCATTTTCAATACAAAAAGGCATGTCAGATACACATGGGTTGCAAGAATGGTAACTTTGTAGCTGCACAATGTGAAAGAAGTGTGAATGAAAAAGGTTTTTTCAAAGGCCAAATAAGGACAAATTGTGTGTGTGTGTGTGCGTGTGTGAGAGAGAGAGAGAGAGAGAGAGAGAGAGGAACACTTGATTTTAATTGAAGAGTCATGTGGATGTTTTGCAATGATGCACCCAAATGTTTTTGAGTTTCGCACACAAAAAGATACAAGACAGATCAATACAGTTTACACCACGCAAGTGACACAGACAAGTTCACCACTTCTGGGGAGCGAAAATTCAAAACTAACAAAAAGGTGGTCTAGACAAAAAAGGTGACAACTATCCATATTGTACGCTGAAACGCTATAAAATACGATGTGACTTGATAGAATATGACTTGGTACCATACTAATCTATACTAAACACTACACATTTACCTTTCTAGGGAAGAATAAAGTGAAGATTCCTCTCTGTCTTTGTTCCTAGTATACCATACCATACCATACCATACCATACATACCATACCATACCATACCATACTATGCTTTACTGTACTATGCTGTGCTATGCTTTGCTGTGCTTTGCCATACTACACTGCACAATACTGTGCCGCACTGTATTGTACTAAAATATATTACACTACACTATGCTGTACTGCAAAGCAAGTGTGAGATCTGTGCTACGCTGGTTATCAGTAGTACAAGCTGAAGTGGCAGCAGTAGTAGTAGCAGAGGTTGTTGTAGTAGTTGTTGTGGTAGCTCCATGGGTAGGAGTAGGGCTATTATCAGTATTTTTATTTATATTTCTATTATTATACTATACAATGACTTCACTATAACATGCTATCATAGCAAGTATGAGAATAATGAGAAGGAGGTGACAATTTCCCTATTGAATGAATATGTTTGGATTATTATTTTTATGATTATTATTTTCATTAGTAGTTGTAATATTGTGGTGGTGGTGGCAGTTGTAGCAGATTTTTATTCCAGCAGAATATCATTATTATTATTTATTTATGTACTTATGTATGTATGTATGTATGTATGTATGTATGTATGTATGTATGTATGTATGTATGTATGTATGTATTTATTTATTTATTTATTTATTTATTGTTGTAAGTAGTAGCAGTATGTAGTAGGTAGGTAGGTAGGTGGGTGGGTAGGTGGGTAGTGGGTATTTAATTGATCCCCTGATCTGGTGATCCAGGGAATTAAAGGCCCCAGCACCTCAGAGTAGTATTAGTGGTAGTGGTTGTGGTAGTGGTATTGTTATTTCCACGATTTGTGTTTTTTGTGGCAACTTTTCTTAAGAGCAGATGCTGACTATCTCATGGTTAGCAAGCTCAAATGCAAATGGATCAAAAAGTAGTGGTCAATCATTTACAACGCAAGTTGACTATGTTACATCACTCTTATCTGCCACCCATGCTTTGTGAATGTAGGCAAATAAATAGATAGATAAACAAGTAATAGAAAAAACTAAATATCTGAGATGATTAGCACTCATCCAGCTTGTACTGTACATTTGCTTTCCCATCAAAAAGCTGTGTTCCATGCTGAGAAACACCTATGAATAATCTGGCCATGGGAGTTCAGAATCTGACTGCTCATCCACCTTGCAATGCAGTGCTTCCGTTCTATTTTACAGATGTCTCCTCTCCCTGTGTGCGGCTGCTTTTGGTTTCTAAAAAAGCAATTAAATTAAGACATTCTCCCGGAACTTCACGCGGCTCCTCTGCTCATATGTTGCACCAGATAAGCTGCTGAAGTACCATGCCTATTTTCCAGCCTCTCAAGCTGCATGAGCAAAGGGATAGAACAGCCAAAAGTTATGTAAAAAGGGTAAATGAATGGATATCTGTATAGCTTTTGATCGACTGCAGTCACCACACTACAAAGATAAAGTAATGGTAAAAACATCTACAGACACAAAACATGCCCTAACCCTATGTAAACTTGCTGGGTTTGGCACTAAAGGTTATCAAGCTGAGCATGATGGGAAACTTAAGTTGAAGTTGAAGGTGCCCTCCTATTTCTGGTTTACTGAAAAATCACAGTAGGATGAATCTCTGCTTGGATGCATGGATCACTTCAAAATAACAATGTACTACAGCAAAAAAATGTAGCATTCTTGAAAAGAATAAAGTAGAGATGTCCGATAATATTGGCCCACCGATATTATTGGCCCGATATTATCATAAAAATGTAATATCGGTATCAGATTTTTTATTTATTTTTTGCTTTAAAACCGATAGAATAATGCTTGCATTACACCGAAATAGTGCCTAGGCGCTCCTGAAGCGTTTACCGGTGCACCTCATCAAGCTGCGTCTAATATATCGGTATCGGCATATATTGGTATCGGAAATAGAGAGTTGGACAATATCAGCATATTGGATATTGGCAAAAAAGCCAATATCGGACATCCCTAGAATAAAGCCTAATATTTGTGCCCATATGTTGGAGCCTTGAATGAGAAACCCCACAATCGAAGAACAAGTACAGACGATGCAGAGGGAATACTAACACTACGCTATACTAGCACAAATACAATTCAGTTCATTTAAGTTTTATTTGTAAAGCGCCAAATCAAAACAAAGGTGCTTCCTCTCAAGGTGCTCTCCAGGAGGGAGTAGGTAGATCTCCTCAACATTTAAACATTCAAACTATACAACCTTTGCAAACAGAGACCCAGCATTTCCCACATTCACAAGCACTTGTCAATGGTGGAAAGCTAAAATTCCCTTTAACAGGAAGAAACCTCAGGGAGACCTAGACTTGTGTTGGGCGACCATCTGCCTTGACGAATGGAAAGCCTTCAATGTGCAGCAGCATTCCATTATTCAAATCATACTATAATGATAATGATATGAAGTCCCAAGCATAGTGCGCTGCAGAAATGCATCTCTTGTCATACAGAGGTGACTTAAATGTTGACTTTGGCACAAACCCGACAACCTCCCCTTTTTCCACATAGAAAGACTACTGAGCTGCAGTGTCCTGTAAAAGGCCATTGCCATGGGTAGCCCAGCTGGCAGAGCGAGCTGAGAAATGGCTCAGGGACCTGCCCATCTATCACAATCTGCCCTCCTTTCTCATGAAGAATCCATCACCTGAGATTTGGCCCGGAGTCACTCCCTCACCCGCGTAATTTTCAGCTGGGGAGGGGAGGCCGAGCCGGGTCAGGACATGAGGCTTTACTCATAAAAGTGACCTCAAATGGAAAGTGAGGGGTAGCTGGATGGACAGATTTACCTCCTCTGGGTCCTTTCACTCTGCTGATAGTGTGAACTTAGACACCGGTTGTACATCTTGCTGGCCATGAAGGCGTACGGCTAAAGCATAAATGCAGTGTTAATGCTGGTTTAAAAGAGTGACTGGGATCTTTATCATTGACATATTACAGCATTTTATTGACCAGTCCCCCTCTCAGTTTCTGTCTCCACCTTGCTTCCATATCTTTGTCCTGCGTTTAAAGTCTTACGCCTTTGACCTCACCATCTGGTTCATCTTAGAAGATTGCCAATCCTGTTCCTGTTCCTGTGCATTCATCCCGCAAACATGCAGGTGCAGGACCAAACAGACCGAAATACAAAGATTTCCTGTGACACCAAGCATGGAGCAACCAGCTCCATGCCAACATGTTTGCGCAGTAGGTATCACAAGTCTCAATCCATTCTTTGAAAAGAGGGAACAACAGGGAGTAAATTGAAAAAGAGACAAATGGCGAGTTCCTTTGGGAAATTACATTTATCAAAGAGCACGATCAGATGTACAGTACAAATCCCCCCCCCAAACATCCTCCACCTCTAGTGCAGTCGAAAGTTAATGGAGGCGGAGGTTGGTTATGTGTTTGTCGTTTGGGTTATCGTTTCGTAACCTCCCATTACAGGTGTTATACCGCAGTAAACTCAGAATACCGATAAAGCCAGCTTTTTTTTGTTTATCTATTTGTTTGTTTGTTTGTTTGTTTGTTTGTTTTCCATTGGCTGCTCTCTGCATGGCCATTCAATCCATTCCTCATCTCTAACAGAAATTATTCCAGGGAAGGTGCTTCATACCGAAAGATGAGGACGAGTACTTAAACAGAGATGGCTTTGTAAAGTCATTTGCATATTTTGGCGAATAGCGCGACAGCTTAAACATGTTAAGTGGTACATTTGCTGAAAGAGGTTCTTGTTGACAGGAAGGTGGCACAGCTTTCCTGTGTGATATGTTACACCACAAATGAAGTGGGCAATACCTAAAGACACTGTGTATTAGGGGTGTTGTAATAAGTCGCTATTCCAGTGTCGCAACTCATTCTGTGACGTATTGTTTTCCAGTGACACTTGATGTGCAACTACTTTAACTTTTGATGTTTGGATGAACTCTCAACAAAATGAAGGTAAGCTTTAAATAGTAGTTTCATGCCATTCAGAACTTCAAAAACATCAATTTAGTGCAAACAGCATTTGTTGAATAGCATCGGTTAAAGCAACTCTATTGATCGGTGTTTTCTGTTTATTTTCAGGCCAGAACTATCTAATTAACATTTAAACTGTATGAAAAGCTTTTACAAAAGCAGAAACTTGCGTTTTATTTAGTTTTGTTGTTTATTTTGTTCCTATCAAAGGTCAACTGGTCCACAGACCTGCATATAGAATTAGAGGCTTAAGTGCTGCTTTCAATCAAGCACAATTCAGAAACCCATCACCGGCTTTTGTCCCCAGCAGTGTGAACATGTGGTTCACGTGTAGCACTACAACCTGATCCTATGATCCTCCTCCTCAATCCCAGTTTCAACTTCAAACTAGTTTCCCCTCCAGCTACATAGATCAAAGTCTAGGGAATGAAAAGCACAAACTCAGGTAGCAAAACAAAATGAATTGCCTGTGCTTCCCCTTTATCCGTTGAACTTTTTCATGCCATCACTAAACGTACAGGGGACATAAGTGAGAGTTCCTCTTACCTCCAGAACAAATGCGTCTGCAGGGAGTCCGACATTACTTAATACCCCTTAAAATGCGCGACAGCCTTCAAAAAGGCCGCCACCCATTTGAGTATTTCACGATGGGATCATTGTTAATAGATTAATGTGACACAAACCTTCACTTGCTGGTGTATTTTTCATATTAACACACAGGAAATTGCGTGGGGTAGCATCTACCGGCATTCCTCTTTGAAAATGAAACGACATCTAGTGACTCATTTGTCAAGATACTTGATTTGCGATTACACGGTTAGGGATCCTTGGACGTTAAGGAGGGTAGCAGATATTATCGTTTCACCCTAAATCAGCAGAGAGACTTTTATGGCGTGGAGAAACGTTCTATCTAAACTTTTCTTGTCGAAAGGGCTCCCAACACTTCACAATCCTTTATTAAATGTTGCGTTTCATAAAACAAGTCGATTAATCTGTGTACCATCGCTTCTTCTGCCAGCATTAATAAAAATGCTGGCGGAAGCAGCGATGGTGCAGAGATGCGAACCAAAGACTTTGTTGCTGTAGCTTCGGCACAGAGCATTGTTCCATCACGCAGCCCAAAAGAGAAAAATAGAAAATCTAGCCAAAGCGGGTGATAGATTACGGGGAATATATGGGGTTTCTGAATATCATGTGTGGAAAAAATAAAACCAGCACTCATGTTGGTGAAAATGAAAAATGTCCTTATAAGGAAACAGGAAAGTAAATACTTACATTCCAAGAATGTATAAGCAGTCAAACCAAACCGTACTCCCATTTACTTTTTAATTTTTTGTCATCATCTCTCTCTGTGGGCAGAGAGACAACTGGACAGCTTTGAAAACTTGAGCCAAGAAAACTGACACACAAATATGTGAACTGCCCAACATTACTCCAGGCCAAGGAAACAATCAAAAGGGATGGAACGAAGGGGAGAAAACGTGTTTACACTAGCTAAAGAACCCCCTGTAAACCATTGCCTGGATGTGTTTAATTAACCATTACAAAATACCAGGCAGCAAAAGTTACACAGTGAGCAGTTACCTCCCATTTTCAATGCGCTGCTCATATTGAAAAATGGAACACGCCACATCACGCAGGAATATCTGCCACAAGCTGTCATGTCACCGACTGAGTCTAATGAATCATTACAATAATACGACTGGTGTCAGACACTCCCAGCTTTCATCGGCGGCGCCATCATCCCGTGAAGCTCGCATCAGGGATTTCGCTCAGCATCTATTACGGCTTTCAAACTTTGCCTGCAGGCAAAAACAACGGAGCAACAATCATAGCCTGTGCATACTGGATACATATCAACAGCACATGACAAATAAGCCTTTCAAAGCCTCTCCTAATCTTTGCGACGCCAAAGATAGTTGCCTCTGACAGTTCTTATTGAGAGATAATGAATTACATGTCAACATTTACAAAATGGGATTTCAACAGACAGATGTGCTTGGATGTGGGGTTTGTCTACAAAAGGATCCATGGCAATGATGGCCATTTGAAGAATTGGCTGCTGCGTCTGTATGCAGTCCTCGTACTGATCGTTCTAGAAAGCAATGTCAAATTGTATCTGATAAGGAGGCAGTGATAATATCACTATTTTACGGTGTATTGTACACTAGAGCTGTGAATAGCGACTGAACAAAAATGGCATCTTTTAGACTTGTACCGTTCCCTGGCAATTAGACTGTCATAATTACAACATTTTGTCTCATTGAACACATAAAAAGCAATGTAGTCTTGGTACTATATATTTATCTGAAGCGCAAATGATGTCTTTCAGGTTGTTATTTTTTTAGCAGCTGAATTTCGTGAGACCCTTTTCATCCGCTAATCGCATTTGAAATGATTTGTCATTTAATGTTGATAGAGTGTCAGAAAGAAAACACACATTTTTGGCGGCAAAGCGCTGACAGTTTCCATTTTGTGTTACCGCTACATTTGATTGGTGCCTATTGGGAAAGTGCAGTGCTGTCAGAATGTGGGGGGAAGTGGTGACAAAGTCAGCATTGCCCACCTGCATGCAAAAATTGTTCAATGTTGAATAACTCATCAATAAATAACCTGTGTTCTATATTTGTACTTGTACTTGTACATTGATCCATGCGGATGAATTCGGTGTACAACTGTTTCTCAACCTGAACTGATTTTAAGTTCTCTGTCAAATTTTAGGTTCATTCCGCTGATGTTTTTCTTCATGCTAATATTTTGAAGGAAACATTTTGAAAATATGGCCGAAAAGAGGATCCTTTCAAGGTTACTTTTAATATTAAACAAAAGACGGAAATAAATCACAGAATTTCAAGCAGCTCCTGAAGGCCAGCAATTTGTTTTGTAGACTCAACTTCAAAAAATAATAATCCATTACAAAAGAGAAACGTTAGAATTACTTATGAAGACCTTGGGAGTTTCACGAAGGACGCACATGTCTTGTTTCTTTCTCTTCATAATAGCAGTGCTGCAGGTCCAGAGCTCAGAGTTAAAATCGTCATGTCCCGCGTAGGAGGCTACGTCTCCATCAAACTGGAAAGCATTGTCATTGTCAGAAAACACACTGAGTGGGCATAGAGTCCTTCATCTTTGACAACATAAATGTGTGATTTTCAAGCGTAGACTTTCAGCACAATGACACACAAATCCCCTGCGACAGCTGTTGAGAGCCACAGCGGGCAACATCACAATGACAAAAAAAAGAAAAAAACTCGATACAGCGTGGAATGCGTTCGATGCTAGGTTGCATTATCATTTCACTCGTTTTGCTAAGCATTGTGCCATTTGATTGGCCGGGCACACGTCACATCGTATCGCAAGGTGATGTCTTCATTGTCTCCACCTGTTTTTTTATACTTGTTTGTCCCTGGGCTACTTGACTGACAAGCAGTAGACATTGTTGACCAGGCTGAAAGTTTCTCACTTATATTCCTTTTCTGAAAAACAGTCGAAGCTGCAATTTGCATGCCCGTGCCTTTATCAGTGCGAAGCCTTTCAGATGGTCGCACTAATGAGGGAATGTGTGGGAATGGGTGACAAAAGCTTACAAGTCAGAGCGAGGAGCAAAGGGGAATGAATTTCCAAAGGACACAAAGATACAACAGGCAGGAAAAGAGGTGCCAGGGAAAGTTCTTTTACAGATAAGAGAGGCTCCTCTACCCACAGATAACAGAAGAGGAACAGAGCGAGCACCAAGTAAAAGCTACTATATTTGGAAATAGAGAGAGCTTTTTGTGGATTTGTGTGTACGAGGCTTTATAATCTAAAGTACTGCCAATATTAAGACGGCACCAGCCATCTGGCACTTGAACTTCGGGAAGATATTATCGGGGTGGGGGTGGGGAAGAGGTGGATAAAAAGTCATACAAGCCACACACACAAAAAAAAACAGAAAAAACTTGTGCCAAGGGAACGCAGCGCCGCAGAATCGATAAGTCCCTTGTGATAAGCAAAGTCAGAACTAATGTGGGGTTTTTTTGTTAGAGGTAAGACTGTTGTCGCATCGTTGGAACATCTCAAAGCCCTTCCAGTCTGAAAATTAAGCAGATAAATCGCTATCTCTTCATCGCTCATCGTTCCTTCTTGGCTGATGGCCGCTCTCTTACCTGTCACTTCTGACGTCCTTTGCTCGGCCTGCTGACAGCAGATTATGAAGTGGATCTGCCCGAGGAATATGACTGGCGTGACCCCTTTCCCCCGCCGCAGATTGCCTCGCAAAGTGTCACATTTGCAAAAGTCGGACAAGGTGGCAGACACTGTGGACCATTCATTAGACAGTGATGTGTTTCTGGGAGATAGCCTTCGTCTCCGCCACTCTTTATTTCTCCGTTCTGCCTGTCAACAGCCGTGCGTCCGGCGTGCATGCGCAGGTGGTGCACATGCGACGCTGAAATGAACAATCAAAGCAGCAAGATCGGGGCAGGTGATATCCTCCTCGCCGGGGCCTTTTCTCCGAGAATGTCAGCCCCAGTAGGTCCTTTGCATATATCAAGTGATCCATGCTGCGTAAATGTCTATCATAAGCAAAAAGCGCTGGGCGATACATCATCTGTGACATATGGGGAGCGTCACACGCGCGGCCATCTTTTGTCAGACTTTCAGAGTGGGGGGACGGGATGGAGACAGAGGTTGAGGTGGGCGCTGAATAGAGGATCCAAAAGATAGAAGCTCAGCCACTCAAGGTCTGTTTGAGAAGTGTGTGTGTGTGTGTGTGTGTGTGCAGGGCTGTTTCAAGGAATTTGGAGGCCACAGGCAAAATGAACATGGAGACACCCCCAACCCTCCCGTCCGCCTCAAAAGAAATTATATTTGACGATTTATCAACGCTTTAACTATTCTATTTAACGATTGATTGGCCCACCTGCCCAGCCAAAGCATACAGAAACCATATCATAGACATACTGTTGAAGGTGTGTAAGTTCTATCACACTTTATATCAATAAGAAAAAAAAAAGACAGAATAAAAACTGATGGTGCATATACCGTAATGTGTTTAAATTTGAACATTTGCAAAAATAAGAATAAAAATAAAAACACCACCATACCAGCCATACCATAACAACCAAAATGGTGAAAGAGTGCAAATGATGCAGTAACTAAAAACATTTTATCTAATAAAATTATAGAATATTTTTTTAAAAATTATAAACTATAATGCTATAAAATAGATAAAGTTACAGATAGAGAAGCAACACATCTTCCCCATTAGCAAGCAACCATGGCCAGGAAAAACTCTCCTTTCGCAGGAAGAAACCTTGGCCAGACCAGGCTGCTGGTGGGCAGAGAGAGAGAGAGAGAGGTATAGATGCACTGCACTACTCAGTAATAGTGACAAAGTTACAAAAGACAAAAGACATTAGCAAATTTGAACTGTATGTAGATATGTGTCAAAATGAAAAAGGGGCCTGGACACTTTTGCGATCTGGCATCAAGAAGCGAAATGTCAACATTTTAAATAAAACACTGTCATCTTATGCAGAAAAAAGATCACAAAAAATATAAAGAGAGCAAGTTCTTCAGTCATTTACAAATCCATTACAAATAAAAGTACACACACTCACACACACACACACATAAGGTTAACCTTTAAGGCCATCCACAGGGAGCGTCAGGAGAAGCCGCAAGGCAATATTTAGATTACTGCACAAATCCAGTAAAGACTCACTGTAAATGTAATTAAGCCTGTCAAACGGACAGGTGGCTACATGGTCTGGAAAAGCCTGGAGAGATGAATCAGCTCTCTAAGAAATGATAGTGCCTGATTATTGAGCACCTCATTGGTGAGGAGAAGAATTTCATATTGTAATCTCAATTTCATTCACTATTAATGCTTAAAAACATACCAGGCTAATGTCGTATGTTTAGTACACTGAGTTACTTATGCTTAAGTACGTTTTTGAGCTCAACATAGCATTTAAGCATTTTGCTATTTGACAATTAGACAGACAAAGCTGGTGCTTTTAAGACACTTAACAGCTGGCCTGCATGGATAGCCCACTACTAGATAAATGTTGTAGTTTACTTTTATGATGCACCAAGCACCAAATCTTTGTAAGTTTTACTACCCCCAGCTGGTAGTTACGTTATCACGGTTGAACAGGTAGCATAGCAGAGAAGCTGCCACTTTCATCAAAACCTGTTTCAACGCTTTTGCAATGTCATGTCCTTGAATACTATAAACAGTGATTCTGAGACAGATCTGCATCTTTCTTATGCTGTTAATAAACATTCAAGTGTGTAGCCTTATTCAGCACAAACTGCTCTTGTTCGTTGCCATCATTGACCGTCAGGCAGGTAGCTAACGTAAACATTACCCGTATATTTTGTCGCAAGCCTACCTGCTGCTAAATTACACCATCTGTACAAGACACCTATTTTATCCAGTGTAATCACTTACCGCTATCTTGTTTTGTGTTTTTTTCCCTTCTCTTCCTTTCTCTTCCTCCTTTTTTGGCTGCCTGATAGAAAACTCTGCTTCATGGTGATAGATGAAGTTTTGTAATTTGCCGGCTGTAGGAATCACAAACTTTGGTTGGCTGCCAGCAGCTAGTGCAGGGGTGTCAAACTCATTTTCCCCGAGGGCCACATCAGCATGGTGGTGGCCCTCAAGGGGCCAGATGTTAAGCGTATGTGGGCCACATATAGTGGCGCGGAGGGCCGCACCCAGGCCTTATATTGACACCTATGGCACATAAAAGCAGTTGCTGAAGCACTCGTTGGCCACATAAAAGGATGCGGCGGGCTGCATTTGGCCCCCCTGACCTCGAGTTTGACACATGTGAACTAGTGAGAGGGGCCCCTTAAAGGGGATCCTGAGCGCCTTAAGGGGGATCCCGACATTGCACTTTCCTGCATTGCCCATCACAGAAATTGAAGGGGTGCTCACACAGTTTGTCCATGCATTTTATTCATGACCAGTCAATAGACGTGACAGGCCTTTGTCTGTGTGTGTGTGTGTGTGTGTGTGTGTGTGTGTGTGTACGCATGTGTGAACATTTGTGAAGAGACACATTACCTTGGTGAATTTACAAAAGGATAGTTGAGGAAATACATTAAAAGCTGCTATTTGCTACTCTTTGCCAGCACAACACACACACACACACACACACACACACACACACACACACACACACACACACACACACACACACACACACACAGATCAGGTTTATTAGTACCTGTTACAAAGCATCAGCTTTAATTAAATGTTAGGGGATTGTTATCATTAAGCAAAAAAAGGTTTTTACAACAGCGTACTTTTTGGGTCAGGTTTGTAGAAGGATTTTTTTTTTCCACAACGGATCTAAGAAATCGGTCCTCCGACCTAAGACGGCAGTAGCGGCAGTCTTTGGCAAACTGTTTTGGATAGCAATGAGCGATAGCCCTCCTACATACCAGAGAGAGAATTACTGCCACATTTCCCTCCCCCGATAAATAAGAGATTGATATGCGCTCACTTCCTATCTGCATTTGAGGCTGCGTTTTGGACTCCAGCTGTTTCTAAGAGGAACGTTTCAAAACTTTTGGCTGATAAATGTGCGGCAGTATTCTTCACACTGGCACATTTACATACAGCGTCAACTCCTGCAAACAAACAAACACAAAAAAGAAATCCCACAAAAATCTCATTAAACCTTGAATGCATCCAACAGCAGAATTGGTGGGATACCGGTGGGTGGATGGTGGGAGCATAAGAAAAAGTGATCATGTTGCCAGGATACTGATGCCCTCCATCAGTGACAACTTGGATAAAAGAGTGCTGTGAGTGTGTCCACAGTTCAAACTGAATTTGTAAGAACTCACTCCTCACATGACCCCAGATTGAATTTGCTTGAGATTATATTAACGTCTCCTTTCAATCAAATCTTTGGAGAGGGCTTTAAATACTGTAGATCGGTGTAGGTGTCTTTTCTTGTTTTACGTAATTGCGTATACACTCTGCGCCAGGGACGAAAGTAAAGCCTTGTGGCGCCCAGTCTCCCCCGCAAGTGCACCAACGTGAGCTGTGCTTCACTTGGAAAAGTGTTTGTCATATACGCCAAGTCAAGGAGAGAGGTTGACTAGAGAGCATCATATCGCGTGATGATATTGTGTGTGTTATATTGACAATTTCATACACTTTGTGTAAATTCGCTCAGAAATAGTATCTCCTTCTTTGCAGAGTGGCTGGATGACCTGCTGTGTATTTTAACTGATCTCAATTAGCGGGAGAAACATCGAGCTAAGCTCTGGTGTGCGTGTCAGTGAGTTCCAGGCTGTCAGGAGTTTATTCCACCAGCACATGAACATCGGCCTTAATGAGGGGAGATTTTTTTTTTCTTCTTCTTCTTCTTTTTTTTACGGTCGCCATCATTTGTCACAGGAGAAAGTTTCAGTTAAGGTTTCACACTCTCAAAGTGACAGATGGATGACAGATGTGAAGCGTGGCAGGTGAGAGTGAAGTGAGGCGAGGGGGGAGGGGTTGGTTATCATG
>OMPJ01012867.1:2147-51174 GCA_900312935.1 Carapus acus | reverse complement strand
GTATTTTTTTCCCACAATTACCCCCACAAACTCAGCCACAGTATAGCGACCACATCACTCTTCAGCTGATTGATACGACCGGGGGTAGGGAGGGTGAACCATTTATCTGTTGATTCACATCTCGCTCCAACTCTCTCGACAAGGTTGCGGAGCGCTAGGCGAACGTTTCACGCAGGGTTCGCAATGGGACAAATGGGAAATTGAAGGGAGAGTTTCACGGGAAAGCACCACTGAAATTCGTACGGATGAAAATTAGGATGGTTGGAATGGAGGCACGTGAAGAAAGGGGGTTGGCTCTGTTCCAACACTGCACCAGCCGGATGCTCCATCAATAAATCGGGAATCAGGAATCTTTTATTGTCATTACAGCAACTGAGTTGTGTAATGAAACTTAAGTGCTGCATTCCGGTGCAAATAGTTCAAGTAGAGAAAGAAGAAGAAGAAAGAGAGTTTCTTTATACAGAAAAATATAAACACACAATATGTACATTATAAATATCAGTATTAACATTATAAATATCCTTATAGATAATGATATCATAGAAATAGCATTCAAGAAAACGGTATATTCAAGAAAACTATCTACGCCGACAACAACAAAAACAATACACTATGAATATCCCACAATCGTCAGCGGCATTACGTAATGGTAAAGATATAGAAACTTTCTTAAACAGTGGAAAGTAATCTGAGCTATATAAGTCCATTTTTAAGTCAACTGTCCATTGGCAAGTTCTCATCCTCCATTCTGCATAAGCATAGGATTCACAAGGTCGTCACCCAAGTAAGAAAATAATTCCACCAATGGCTTTTAAAGAGCTTCCACTCAGCTGCTAGGGAACTGCCAGCATTTTAAGGCTTTTTTCAAAGGTTGCAAACACACATGCACAAACAAGACCGTCTCCGTGAGGACCCCGCAATCGAGGCAGATTATGGGAGATGTGAAGACTTGTTTGGTGTGTTTGTGTTGTTTTGCGGTTTAAGTACCCAATAGTTGGATCCAAAGTGGTGCTGCCAGACACTTAGCCTCAACATCCCTCACTGTAACAGGATGCAGCAGTGCAGCAGGGAAAGGGCTGATAAATTTTACACTGTATTTCATGCTTGAGGTAGATGAAAAACTGTGAAAGATCTGAAACGCAGAGGCCTGAATTATTTTGTGTACTTTCACACCCAGAGGCTACTGAGCGGTTCCAAGGGCCAAAATAGATGAACAGCAAGAGGCTGATTTGAATACACTCTATGTCTGAGTTGGAAAATGGTGAATTCTGAGAAAAATAAAGTCAAAAAGTTACAGCCAGGACCTTTTTTTTGTGTGTGAACTTTGATTTTAGTCTCCAAGCGCCCACTTCAGATTTTCAGCTTGAGCTTTCTTGGTTTTCCTACGCAAAACAGTCAAAAACATTTTAACAGTAAGAATTCGTCAGCTTAAGAAGTTATAGTGTTGACAAATCTTCAAGTTGGGAGATTTTGGAAATCAGAGAAATGATTAAGTTGTTTGCTTGCTACACTACAGCACAATCATATGTTTGCATGTTGCAAGATGCACAGTTATATTAAATGACTACATCCCCCAGGCAATACTCCTCCTCACATTTTCCAAATGTGGCAAGAAACACGAAGGTAAAAACGTTATTTACAGTAACTGTTGCTGCACAACAGATGCAGACACAAACAGATCGTTGATCCAGTGCTGTTCCCTTAATTTTAAGATGATGTGCAGCAGTTTCACATATTAAGTTGAATCTGCAACTGCGGTCATTACAAAAATAAGAAATGGAATTCTAATAAAAAATGATTGATTAGTGTGGATTGTGACATGTCCCCCCCATCAAGTTTGACATTAAAAAGAAACATTACAGCTATTCAAATCCCACATACTACAGTATGTGGGATTTCCCACATACTACAGTATGTGGGATTTGAGGAGCTATAATGTTTCTCCCCAGCACAACATCTACTTTATCAAACAATTTAGGGGATAAAACACATTTCACCAACTATCAGGCAATGGTTGTCAATGTTCAATAAAGTTATCTAAAAAGCCACAAT
Organism: Carapus acus; assembly: GCA_900312935.1. Classification (NCBI taxonomy): domain Eukaryota; kingdom Metazoa; phylum Chordata; class Actinopteri; order Ophidiiformes; family Carapidae; genus Carapus; species Carapus acus. The sequence continues at coordinate 49,122 of OMPJ01012867.1, read as the reverse complement.
ACGCCAATATGAAGCAATACTTAGTTCAACACTTGAAACAATACCAAAGGGCTACACCATTGTTAAACTTTGAGCTGCATCAAAGCTAAACTACATTTCCCAGAAACTCTGGATGCTTGAGCAAATGAACAATTAAAAACAGATTGAGAAATGTATTCCGACAGCAGAGAGCGCTGACAAGAATGACTCGGCCCAGCTCACTGACTAATGTCTCAGATACCAGGATGCTGCCTGCACCTCGTCTGTATGTGTGTCACACAGTGCCAGCCAAAAAATTCACTGTGGAATTGATTCACTTGTGCCAGTTCCACACACAAATTGGTGAGTCTTTTTGAGGAGTTTTGAAGGATCCAAGGGGATTTTTTTTTTTTTTTACCACTATATCCTACGAAGTGCTTTTGTCGAAAAATATCTGCAATTATTGTTGTGCTGTTTGTATGGTGTATGGTGTTAATTTGCATGGTGTTATTCATTGTTGTGTAGCTTCACAAGTAATCCATGTAAAGGTGCTACAGTTCATTGAAAAGGAGGAGCACATCTCGGGTTTCTTCATCACTTAACTCTAAAAGAAAAGGGGGTCACATCGTGTGTCCTTTTTTGGTGGTAGAGAAAGAATTTGCATCATCCATGTGTTCCTTTAAAAACAAAATACACTTTTATCAAAAACTGTTTGTTATTTTACTGTGTCTCGCAAAAAAGCCGTTGTTATCCTGGCACTGTAACTGCCAACTAACACTCTTACACACTTACACTCAAGTTTGATAACCTTGTTAGCCCATACAAACTTGTAATCATTTGATCGATCACACAATGGATCACATATGTAGTCAGTTCCTGCGAAAATAAAAAGCCAAGGCTGACCTCTGTGACTTCTGTGTCTTATAGAATTGATGAAAAGAGCTACAAGTGAATGTTTTAGTACTATACAGTACTATAAAGTCTCATAATATGGCTTTGCTTGTTTGCTTTTCATGAGAAAAACAACATATTGTATTTGACAGTCAAGTTCCACTGATGGACACAGTCATCCACAAACGTGATGAAGGACAAGTAAATAACAATAAGGAGTCCAAAATAGATCACATCAAATTTTCTCTACTGTTCTGAAAATTGGCAGGATGGTTAATTTGAAAGTTATTTGGTGCTTTTAATGACATCACCCTTCACTTCCGACACCCAATGCGGTTTTCTTTTTGAATACTAGGTAAGTAGCCAATGCAAAAGGTTAGTTTTTTTTGTTTGTTTGTTTGCTTGTCTTCCTTTGCTCCTCTCGTTCTCTTCTTTGTTTTCTTTTTTTCCTGTCTTTTTTTCGTTGGTGAGCCATTTCACTCCCCTTAAGCAGCTCAGGACAGGTAGACACCTCAACATGTCCACCTATTTGTTTTTCTTTGCCAGACACAATGGGACTGATTAAAAACATAAAATTGAATGCTTCTGGCACCGTGTTAATTCTCTGCACACAGGAATGCTGCTACTGCAGCTGACCTTCAGTGGATTTAAAACACACACACACACACACACACACACACACACACACACAGCGTCAAAACAGTCTCTGGTGGACCTGCTCTAGGTAAGTCCATTGATCTGGCAAAATAGATTCTGGAGAAAAAAAAACTAGCAATAATGCTGCTTGTGTAATGGCCATGCCTCAGAAAAAGGTCTTTATGGAATACTAGTGTGAGGGATCTCATGGAAAAACAGTATCATTTACCCCTCACACGCTGTTTTTATGATCGATGATTATTCTCGGCAAGACGGAAATCAACAGTCCAGTTGCATCTTGGCGGTGAAGTGGGGCTTTGTTTAATAATGCAGGACCATTTTTAGCTGCTGCCACCATAAAAACTGCTAAATGTAACAATAATTCAAGGAGGGTGTAAATCAAACACCTCCTTTTGCGAAGACTGGAAGGGGTTTATAAAAAGAAAAATCCTCCCCGTGCCTCTGCCCACATTTCAAGGTCCCGCAACAACTAAAAAAAGCGTGAAATTGATGTTGTCCCAAAGCTTTTATTCAGATACAGCCTTGAAAGCATTCCGCGTTTACGCTCAGAGAGCCAAAGATGTCAGCCACCCAAAACATAAAGATAGGTAACACCGAGACCACCTATATATTCAAAAGGCATCTGATAGATAATCCCGACAGGAACAGTTTTGCCCGGGTTCCCCTCTGAATCCGTAATGAGTCTCGCCACAAAACTCCCAGCCAAGAGTAATGGCGGCCACATTTGCACCTTTAATGTTGTTAAGCTTGAGATCTACCATTTCGCTATACATCCCTCCTTGATCGTTGATCTCTGCGGATCACAAAGACAAAAGATCCGCCACCCCTTTCGGTTTCCCGCCTTATTTGTCACAGCCGAACGCCGAAACTTTACTCCCACTGCCGAGCTGCACCTCTCCGCAAAGGCACCTCCCTCTGCCATTGAATGCACCGCTACGGGGTCGAATTGATTATCTCTGCTACTCATCTAGTCGACTGCAAAATAAGGAGTCGAACAAGAGATTGTTGACTTCATCTGCTAAAGTTGAGGAGAGCGGCACGCATGGAATCTCACACACATGCCCCGAGAAAATGTTGCTGTGGGGTTGTTGTTTTTTTTTTGACTGTCAACACTTTACAGCAAAATAAGATGCAGTCCCGAATAATCAGATTTCTCCTCCATAACCCCTGCATAGATGTTGGAATGCTGATAACCCCGATGAGCTCTGATGCATGGCTCTGTCTCCTAACATAGGGTGCAGGAGTTTATCTCTCTGCTGCTAATGTAGGGCTGCAATACTCCGAGCCGACTCATTCTTTGCGGGCTTTGAGCGAGGAATCTAAATCATGATATTGACTTTGCGGATTTATAAATGACTGCATTAAGTCAAAGCAGGGACGTGACACTGAGAAGGATCTAGCTGATGAATCTGAGCTTATTCGCGACCGCCTCACTTAGATTGCACAGCAGGAAGGGAGCAAATCCATCACGTACACTTGTAATCCTTTAAAAAGTGCCACCCAGATGTTTTCATATCCAAAGTGTCATTTGATGAGTAATGGAACTGATTGTTTTATATTGTGCTCACAATAGGTTTGTGGTCAGTTGGAATTAGACACGTCAATTTGGAGACCAATAATCAAAGAGAATTAGCTTTCAATATGAGAATTATTTTGAAACTGTAAGGGTTTTTTTTTTTTTTTGGTGATGTTACAATAGATACGAGTTATGGACACAAGTACTGGTAATTGTGTTAATTTCCACGCATCCAAAAAATCTGTCCTGTATTCCAAAACTGCTTTTTGTGGATTTGGGGAGACCATCAGTCGGCTCTCCCTCCCATTATGTGCAGTGCTGCTACAGGGCCAGATTTGTGTTGTCTTTTGTTATCTTTTATGAAATTAAAACATTTAAAATTCGAGAGAACAAATCTGTTAATTGTGCTTTTGAGTTTGGAGGTGAAAATTGCAGAAGTATTAAAGGTTGAGGGTAAAACAACATCTGTGTGGCTTCTTTTTCTATTTTCTCTCTCTTTTTTTTTACAATGAGCCAACGGGCAGATATGTCCTGGAGGAAACGGGAGCAGCAGCTGCTCCAGAATCTTTCTGGACTGCTGAGAGTCAGTGTTCACCCAAGTGTGGGAGGAGATCTCTGCTTGATTGACGAAACCTTTGGCCAAGGTCAGAAAGTGTGTGGGTGTACTGCAGTGCGTCTGTGGGAGCTGCCGGGCCGCTGACTAACAACCCCATGCAGCTTTTTCATTCTGGTCAGCCAGCGGTAGGTGAACGTAATCTCCATGCTAGTATTGAGTCTAACCATTACAGACATTCTGTTATTGAAAATCATCTTGGGAACTGTCAACATTTGAAATATCATACAGCTTCAATCAAAGCAACATTTGATGAAGAGCAGCGAGCAAGACCCCCTTTGGCTCCGAGAGGTTCAACATCAATTCTTGTAAACACAAAGTATAACGAGTGCAGGGACAATGCACATGGACAATCGAACACAGCGATGGAGGGACTTATTTTTCTTTCCTCTGTCAGAGGAGGCTTGGATGCCTGCTGACATTGGCTTTCAATGTTGAAACTTTGTTTATGGAAGCAAAATCAAACAAAAAACAGGAGCAGCCAGCTTGCAAACCAAGCGCATTTTGCATAGATGTTTGAACTGATCGGGAACGCCTTTAACCGCCAAACTTAATAGGGAGGATGTCAGCAAAGCACCACATCAGACACCTTCTCCAAATCGATAATCCAGCTGAGCTGGTTCCTCGCTGCGTACAGGTTCACTTTCTATCCACCATCCCTGTCCTCATCAAATGAGACGATCAATTTCACACCTTGTGTTTTATACGTGTAATAAAATCTTGGCACCGTCAACTCGGTTTGGAATATTTAAGAGTTCATCTCATGGTGCTGTTAGTGTACTGAGGTGGACAACATTTGAAAAGCATTAGGGAGCCATCAGGAGAAAGGTCAGGTATCAGCCACTCTGACCGTGGCAAATGTCAGCCAGACAATCTGATCATTTCTGACCCCAGGGTGAGCGGAAAATCAAAATGGGCTATGTGGCGCTTCTGTAAGAAAAAAAAAAAAAGTGTAAAATGTCAAACAAATATATGCAGTGATGAAGTGAGCTGTCACTCAGAGATCAATGTCTGTGTTCGAAACCGTCGCAGTCCTGCAAGATGCTGCGAGAAGTTTGGGTCCTGGATCATCCACAAACCAAAGGAAATGCATGAGGCCCTTACGTGTTTTGTCCACCATCTACTGCTGATGTGTTCTCGTGACACAATGAAAACACAATCCTACCAGATATGGAAGATATGGAATTTAAAAGTAGGGGAGAACGGGAACAGACAATACAAGGACAAAACTGTTATGGTTCTTATTTCATTTGAAAATGAACACCGCAGTCAGGCATTGGAAATAGTTATCACTGAATATAGCCATTAAACAATTTTTTACATTAAGTATGCAAAATGGACTAGACTGAAGTCCATGGGAACTGCTGTTATCTTCAGCTCGCAGCCTTGGATATCTGTTTGCTTTTCTTAAAATAAAAGATTCAGCTGAACTATTAAAGAAAAATATTGTTTCACGATGAAACTCAAAGCAGTCCAGAAATGAGGTGAAAGTTTCAAACAAGAACTTGAAGATCCATTTATATGGGCTACAATCAAACAAAACCAGACAAGCAAATTTCCTTGCTAGTCAGAATTTTGTCCAAATGACAATTCTGGCACACAAAGACTGATTTGCCAGATTTACACTGTTCTTGGGCCAAGCCTTTGCTCATTATGGACTGCCCCAACTCTGCATTAAAAACTTGCAGTGGTGATTTCTACCCAACCACTGTAGTTGGGACGGGTGCCTGACTCACTATTTCAGCTGGGGTGAATTTCTTGCAGTATCGAGCCAAGGTACGGTAGCTGACATTGAAGTCCTTTGCAATACCCCTGATTGATTTGTGAGCTAGGGTCACCTGCCTCATTGCCCTCAGCATCACGCCAGATGCTGCACTGCCATGTTCTGTTTTTCTTTTGTTACTCCTGATCATGTCTTCACTCTTTCCCCTCTCCCTTAAATCACTGTTATTTTCCTTAAAAGCAACATGAGAATATCACTATGACGACTGCTGATTAGCACACTTTGTTTCAAAGTAAATCACATTTCATACATGTGCTGCGGAGGTAAATTGTCACATGTGACAACTTACCTCCTAACGACGACTGAGACAAGTTGCCTCAAAGAGCTATATTTGCTAAAGGTAGCTCTAGTTCAAAGTTAGCTTACATCAAAACAACGCCTGAGACATGACAGGATGCCTTCATCTCTCTTCTGTAAAGGCCACATATATCATTGTGAAAACTTCCATCTGAAAGAAAGTTACTTTGTACTACATAAGGTTGGAATCTTTTACCTTGGGATGTTCAAAATGGTTACATGACACTCACCTAAACTCAACAGGTGCTACTCTCTTCTTAGTAAGTACATGACATCAGACGGTGTAAAGGAGAAAAAGTGTTCCACTTTCTAGTTGCCCCCTCATGTGGGGACGACAATTGCAATGCGACAACTTACCCACGTGACAACAAGCCCCCGGTCTCCCCTACGACAAGAATATTTCTTAAAGGTCTGGGTTCATCACATTTCAAAATGATGGATGCTCACCATTCATCTCAATGTCAAACCAGTGATTAGGCTGTAATATCTGTACCACTTCCCATGGAAATAAAGTGATGCCTCATTTAACAAGAATCAGATTGTGCAAATATTACCACAGATTATTAATCACCCCAAATCAGGTAAGAGCAGGTGGAAAGATTTTGCAGCTTTAAAAAAGCAACGGGGTTAAATAAATGTGCCCTAAATAAACATACATGAAATTTCTGTCTGACAGGAAATGGCTTTAAATAAAACCAAACCATTTGTTTCAGATTGGGTTAAAATGCTGAATTTGTCAGTATCATGGCTGAAACAATCAGCTCGGTACTAACAGCCAACCTGGATGCAGACGTAGCTTCTCTTACTGGAGGTCTGAGGATCCAATCGCAAAACATGTATAACCTTGCCATGGAAAAGCAATTATCCTGGAGTCAAGACAAAGGGGCCACAGTTCCGACGCCTTCCGGGCCAGAATGGCAACACTGGGCCACTGCTGTCTGCAATATAGTACAATTTAATATCCTCGGTGCATTACTATTCAATCATACAGACACAGGGGTAAAATCCAGCTTTTGTGCAGAGATCCACTGCGTTCCCTTGCCAGAGGTTTCAATGCATACATGGAAAATAAGCAGTCAGGAAATTGCCAGGGAGGCACAGTGGAATATGTGAAATAAAGAGAGATTATGGTAAAATTATTCCAGATGTGATAAGTGGATGTATTTGATTTTTGATAATTTTTTTGATCATTCATACTCGTTCACATTGCATGACTTTGGGCCGTCGCAGACCAGAGATCACTTATCATTGTGAGAATCCTTGACATACCTCCAATGTCCTCCTCATTCGTTACACTGTGAGGCACGGTGACACCAGAAATGCCAAACAACCAAAGACAGACTTGGAAAAATATCTGACAATGTAAGATATTTAGGAATTCTCACAGCATGAGATGTCCTAAACGCCCTAGACATACACGACTAAACCACCAAAGAAAACCCACAGCATGACAGACGTGTAGATCAGTGTGTTCCATGACGTCACACCAGGACGTGTGGCACTCACTTTGTTGTAGCCTGCAATGGTGTTGCACAGTCGGAACATATCGTATCTGATGTCGTACCAAAGACGATTAAATCCGAGTCGCACACTGTGACATGCACTAAACTTGCACGACTGAAAAATCGCAGTGTTGAGGGGCCAAACTACAGCCTGTGGGCCACATCCAACCCGTTGGTCTTTGTAATCTGGCCCACTGAAGATTGGTACAAACTTTTCAATTATGACTGCATTCACTTGACCTTGTCTTGTAGTGCTCAGCTTTCCACCAGGTGGCACATTAGGTGTAGTTACTTGTATGTGTGGAGGCCGGGATATTCTTTGTTATTGCTCTGCCACTTCCCTGAACCCATCTGATACAATGAGTGGGCCAAGGAAAGGTAAAGTCATCAGTGAAAGCATTACATTTGATAAGGAGCGTATATGGACATATTGAATGTTTTTCACTGAAGTCCAGTAAATGGCGGATCCTTATTGCCAAGAAACTTTTATGATTTTAAAGGGACACAACATTAGCCGTCTCTTTTCCACCAACCGTAATGTTTCATATGTATGCATCTTTGTCAAATCATCTGTCAAATTTTAAAAACCTAATGTGGACCCAGTGCCAAAACGTTTGCCCAGCCTCTGGTCCCAAACATACTGCTATTCTGTTCTTTGACCAATCCTCGTCATTTGATCCACAGTGGTTTGCACTGTTAAGGCTGCAGTGTCTCGCTCAAGGACATGTCACGGGCTCCTCCCCTTAGTGGGGGAGGAGCCTAAAGCTCCTAAAGCGAGGACCCATGACATCATTTAATTTTCATTTTCACTCTCATTTGCTATTTTCCAGTGTGCGGTTCATATTCAAAGTTTGCTGTTCAGTCAAGAAGATCCTCGTTTTATCCCTATCGTATGTATCCCACTTTTGCTCTGTGTTATTATGCATATGCAAAATCTGCGAACAACCCGGATACAGTGGAACCCCGAGATACGAAAGCCCCACCTAAAGAAAACCTCATTTTACGAAACGGCATTCGAAGAATTTTCCAACTCATAATGCGACAAATGACTCATGATGCGAACTGAAATGAGATCGCAGTCTGCAAAAATTTTTAAATTAGCACGCTGCTGCACTTGTGTTCGACTGTATACTCCATGATGCCGCATTCAAGGCTACTCGTAACACGTCATTTTCCAGTTAAAAGTGGGCGGGGCTACAGCCAAACCCGTGAACTCACGACTTTGAAGTCGATTGTACTCAAGTACTCAAACATCCGCGTTCGGCGTCACGCAGTGCAGTTTTTGTACTCAAAAATGATGAACCAATAGCAGATGGTGGTGCCTGGAACGGTTTGAAGTCGTGACTTCAATCTCGAACTCGAAAGTTACCAGTTACGAGCAGCCTCGAATGTGGCACAAGATCCTGCTCTCCCATTGGATATCTCCTCTGATGCGAGTCGCCTCCAAAAGATCCTGCTCTGCTATTGGTCCGCATCACTCGTACTGTGTACCTGCCGGCATCATTCAGCCAGTTCGTTTTCATGTGTTAATATCCACTTCATTTATTAAAGGTTTTAACGGAATTAAAGGTTTAGTCAGGTTTATTTATTTGACCATTTATCATTCTTGTTTTACTGTTATTATTAGATTTAAAGTGTTTTTTTCTGAGGGCTTGGCACAAATTAGCTATTTTACATATAAAACTTGACTCAAAATATGAAAGAATCATTATACGAAGGCTACTCCGGAACATATTAATTTCGTATCCTGAGGTATCACTGTATGCGATTGCGAAGCAGAAGCAGACATGTGCAATTTTTGTCTGTTAAAAAAATTGCTCTGTCAGGCCTCTGTCAGCCTTCAGTGAAACAAAATGACCGTACGAGCATCACCTGGACTTTATAAACACAGTCCAAAATGATCACGTAAACAGATGTGAGAATGTCGCACAATGTGTCTGTTGTCAGAGGAACGCATACAACGAATCCCTCGCTCACTGAGTGCTACAGCCCCCCGGCACTAAAAGGAAGTTCGCATCAATAAAAAAAGAATAAAAACGGCGAGGCGAAGTTTGCAAACACGATAGCAAGGCGCTCAAATATGAGTGCGTGGACACGTCCCTTAAGTGTGGCTGTGTGCCAATATAAAGTACAGCAGGAGAGTCAATTCAGAGCCGCTTGAGTAAAAACGGCAGTAAATCTTGCACTTAATTAAAAGGACCTCAATTTACTGCTCTTATCTTAGGTAATCATGTTAACCAATAGGGGTGCTAAAAACTCATTAGGGGTATGGATTTTAATTAGCAACCTTGTAGATGCAACATAAAATATCACCCTTTCAAACAAGAGTCCCTTGGGAATGGGAGGATTCAGGGTGTGTGGGTGTTTGGCAAGATAATTATTAGTTAATGAGGTGTGTTATTTTCCTTTCACCGGAAGTTTTACCGCATACCTTGACGGTATAAAATCCATACACCTGCTTGAAAATCTGTTATAGGATTTGCATATACATACCACAGCATGATGACCTCAAATGTCTGGAATTGTGGTAACACCTGCTGAGGTATTAGATTTTAAGCAATTTGTATCTTAGATATGCATCTAATCTACCACTATTCACTGACCACAGGTTACACACCATAAAAATGGTTCTGAATCTGATGATGCTGCACATCTTCTGAAGCATTGCTATCAGATGTTTCTTGATTGTTATCTGCCATCTCGAAAGTTCGCCCTCTCCATGTGTTCAGACTCTTACAGTTAATTATGTACTTGACTGGCAATACTTCATGTTCCACAGTAACAGAGCAAATAAAAGCAGAAAATAAAAAAATAAAAGCAAAATAAAACCTCTGATATTCTTTGATGCAAATAATAACCAAAGGGTAAAATGCATACAGCAACTTTTGGATTAAGACCATAGCAGGCTGAAAGCGTAATTAGATCTAATGTTAGTAGACAAAAAGACAGATCTTCCCTTCTCAAAGGAGAGGAACTGTCCACAGGTGGGCGACTGTCCTGGTACATGGTTATTGGGGAAGTGCAACATTGCTTCTTCTTCTTCTTCTTCTTCTTCCTCTTCTTCTTCTTCTTCTTCTTCTTCTCCTTCTAGCTGTTGGCACCGCAGATCACCTGTCTCCACCTGCATCCTTCTTTTGTATCCCCAACTGATTCTACAACCACCCTCACATCTTCTCTCATTTTATCCATGAACCTTCTCCACGATCTTCCTCTTTTCCTCCTACCTGGCAGCTCCATCCCCAACATCCTGTGTCCAATACATCTATTATCTCTCCTCTGGATGTGACAAAATCATTTAAATCTCGCCTCTCCGACCCATTCTCCAAACTGCTGTTTGTATCCTCATTTGACTGCCTCCATCTACACTCAGCACTCAACGTCATGGCCCAGAATTTAGGAATTTAGAATTTTAGAGAAATTCTGAATTTTGTCTATAATCCCGGCTAGCAACAGACAAGAGTGCACCAACAAACTGTAGAGGCACTTTATTTTTCTCACCTTTCTCCTGGGGTTGAAATTACAAGCGGTATGAAAAGGTCAAGGAGAAAGAAGGATCCAAGGAAAACAGGAGTGGGCGATGAAAGTGTTCCAGGTGGAGTAGCTGTTTGTGATCATTCCCACGAATTCTTCCACTTAGCTTGGAGCAGGAAACAGCAGTCTATCCATTATTTTGCTCAGGGTACCTGTATAGAATCTCATCCACTGACAATCGATTCCTCAACTGCAATGGTGCTGCGGACAGCATTAAAGAAAACTACAGATAGAACTACCTGCTGCTGGACCTCAGAGGGGAGAAGGTCTGCCAGACAGGGAAACATGTGCTTACTTACCCACAACGCAAAGGTGCATACAAGCAGGGGAGTAAACTGTCAAGAGCCAGACATAGTAGAGCTGCAATTATGCTAATTCATAATGCAAATGGTAAAAGTGAAAAGCCGTCCACACTCAACCAGAAAATAATGTGCTGGCTTGCAGCATTTGCATATTTGTCTCTCTCTAATTCTGTGATGAGGCAGTCACGCGAGGTGCAGACTTCTCTGCAGAGGCCTTCCACAGCGTGTTTGATCTGCCATATTCAGAGTCAAGAATGATTGGACGTGGTGAGAGTCTGAAACAGTGTGAGAGCAACATTTTCCATTGGTAAAACGTCATTCACACGCAGTAAGGACCGAGGACATGATGCGTCTCCCCCAATGCTGATCAAAACGATACAAACAAGTCCAAAGCACAGTAGCATCTTATTGCTTTCAATTCAGAACCCAGACGCAATGTTTTGTTTTGTTTTTTGTTTTTTTTTCATTTGCCTCTAGGAATACCATGACGCAAGCAAGAGATATCCAATACGCAAAAAAAAGAAGAGGCAAAATAAATTGTTCACCGAGCCAAATCAAATTATCCCAAAATTACCAGGAGTTCAATTTCCATGAGAATTGTATTTTCAGGAGACTCAGCTTCTCACCACAGTCCCCTGAAAGTAATCTAGGCTGTGTTATTACCACGTGATGAATTATAAGTCTTTATACTGGATTAAACCGCAGGCAATAATTACAGTTTGGTGTATGTTTCCAGATGAAGGGCTGAGGACAAAACTTTGACATTGTAGAGGAAACACACTGAAGATCAATTGGTCTCACAAATGATACATGTTTTGCTTGTCTGGTTCAAATATGCGCATATATTTGCCTTTATTTTGTCAGAATCAGAAAACTTTCTGTGTCTATCAAGCGCTTTTATGCAAAAAGTGCAAGAAATAAGAAATGTCATCAGTTGAGGGTAATAACTTATAAGATAGGAGAGGGGTGTGTAAGCGGGTCGATGAATGCAAATATCAACGGTGGGGAGGAGGAGCTGAGGGGAGATTAAGTGACAACATAAGGGGGTCGGATGGCAGATTCAAAAGTTCAGAGGGAGTGTGGCACTGGGGACAAGGGTCGATCCAGTACTTTAGATCTTGCAGGCAGCAAAGCGAAACCTTCGACCAGATGGTAGCAGTTCAGAAGCAGGATGAGGTGTATGGGAGGGGACCTGCAGAATGGAGAGTCCGATATGTGACAAATTTTGTTCAATTTATGAAAAAAAATTTTCACCAGAACTTTGCTTGTTCGCTTCAGCTGTTCATTGAATATTTGTTGAATTTCTTAATTACATTCAAATTCTCAAAACAGAAAGAGGAAAAAAATAGCTCACGTTCGAACCCACATCTGCAATGTCAGATGTTCCCAGGGAGCAGCAGCTCAAAACAAGTGTTCGTTGTAAAAAAGAAAGAATTCTGAGGGATGGTGCGCTGACCAAATAACATTCTGACACGTTTCCATAAGCTTTGTTCAGGCTCACTGGAGCTGTTTGATTTGTTTCATTTCATTTGCATTGCTGATAGCTGATAACAGCGAGCGATAGAGCAACAAGGTTTTACGGGGGATGTGTGTTCGTGGGGGAGGATCGAATCTCACCTGCAGCACCCAAAAATGTGCGCTCTTAGTGATGTATATTGCAAAAATTTAAACACACAAATAAGAGCTTCATTGTGATTCTTTGTGGCTAATTTGGAACAGCATAAATCATATGAGTCCCACGTGGTGTCGCAAAACAAGATTGACAGCTTTTGCCGCTGCCTGGTAAATACAATTTGAAGTCAGCAGGCATGACTGTTGCCAAGATTCACTGGTGTGAACATGAACAATAGTGAAACAAGCAGCTGTAATGGTTCTATTGTTCAACGATCTTTTTCCTTCTCCTCCCCTTTCCACGGAGAAGGCTTATTTATGTTAGTATAACAGGTAAGGAGCATCCTTATCACTGCTGGCGTCGCTTGATAATACAATTACTGATCAACTGCTCCAGAGAGAATGAAGCTGTGCGCACCCACAACCTCTGAATTTAAATTTGGACCTCTGAGACCCTCCAAATCAGGGACAGCCCTGACAAGGGAAGTTGGTATGAGAATGATTAGAAGCTCCATGTGGTGGTTGCAAATTTGTTCCATTTACCAGTAACTGTCCTCCCACTGCGTCGACCTCCCAAACGCAAAGTGAAGTCAAAGTGGGAGTCATTTGCAATTCATTTGGCGTTTTTTCCTCTGTGCAGTCAAGCCTTCGAAATTTTGTTTTTTAGTTTTAGATAAACCATATGTTGTGCTCTGCCACATTAACATATATATTGTACCAGTGCATGTTCAAGCCTCCAAACTTAAACATATCGCGGTGCTTCGATTGTGAGACTGTGAAAATTAGCAACATATAGAATGTTTGATTAGGTTTTTTGTATATACAAATTAAAGAATGAAGAAATCATTCTTGTTAGTCTCATACATTGACCTGTGTCACATATTTTGTGGTGTAATTATGTTGACTCAAGTTCTATTTGCGACATTTTCAAATGGGGAAAGGTTTGCTGTATTATTTTTCCACCACACACGCTCATAGGACTGTACAACATAGTACAGGATAGGAAGTGTAGGAAGTGATCAAAAGTTATTTCAAAGTGTGGTTACAGGCCCTAACATTAACCTTCAGTGACCAAACCCGTTGGCTCTGAACTGCTCCGCAGGTCCGAAGCTGTTATATCAGCGTCTGACAAACGACAACGTATCGACCCACCTCTGGTCGGACGATTCCACAGGGGACAAGAGCAGCGTGTGAGTGTTTGGTCAGCTGTTTATTGTTTACTCAAAATGCCTGCAGCTCTCTCAAAGTACACAGGATTCTACAGCAAGAGATTGGACCAGATCAGTGTCTTCACATGACATGAACACAACGGTGAAACAATGGACGCCCAGGTGATATTGGTCAGGGATTTAACTGTTGACAATACCTGAGAATCAATTGCTGAGGAGGAAATTGATCTCACCATGTTTTTGTGGAATATCAAACATGGAAAGACGTGTACGTGTGAAAAAAGGCAGGTGTGAAAAAAACCTAATGAGAAGAAGCAAAGCAACGGAACAACATCAGACAATAAAATACATCAATCCTGTAAAGTGGACAATACAACCAGTGTACTCAGGCATACATTCAGAGACAGAGACAGAGGCAGATACAGATACAAATCTAAATCCAAATCCAGCAAGCCAAGCACAGGATTTCTAACCAAAAAACCCCAAAGCATAACTAGGAAACCTTAAAGACGTAATGACTCAACCTGCTAGATGCTGAAACAACCATATCTTTCAATTGCACCGCATTTTTATGTAAAATTCCATCATAAAATACAGCACTGCATTGCTGTTTATCTTGAACTTTTTCAAACTTGTTTATTACAACTTTTATACTTTCCTCTTACATTACATCACACAAACAGATATAAAAACATGGATGGCTCTTGCCTTTGCAAACGTTGTTGACTTCAATGCTTTGAGCGAGTGGGTGAGATCTGGCTCACTATATTTGAACGAGCCAGCATTAACTTGACATCAGCACTGGCGTGTGTGTGCGGTTTCAGTTATCAGGACGCACAGAAACCATACAGCGAAAGGGAGGCTTTCATCCCATTGAAATTCAAGTTGGAAACGTTGGAAACGCCGCACTCACAAGATCTGAAAGTCATATTTCAAACACTAAGATTCTGATCATGGATAAACACAGATTAAAGGACACCTGCATCTTGGTCAAATGGAGAATTTTCTTTTAAATCAAATTTGAAATCAAAAAGCAACAGACAGATTTCGTCAGAATCTCATTGATAAAAAAAAAAAAAAAAACATCTGAATTGAAACTGCAAATAAGCTGTGAATCACGACGGCTCTTACAATTTTGTCCTGCAATTTTCAGATTAACTATTTTAATTAGAACATTGTTACACAGTAAGCATGTACATACAGAGTCCTCGTTATCATCATTATCATTACCATCATCATCATCATCATCATTATTATTATATCTAGTGGAAGTTGTAATAACAGTGTCAGTGTTGTTGTTGTCATTGTTGATGTTATTACCACTACTCCTGTTACGAGGAATAACAATCCAAACATTGTCTTCTAATGGAGATTGTACAGTGATATCTAAATTTAGTATACCGTTAGAGATACACAAATGATCAAGTTGTGTGAATCAGACAACAATAGAGTCTGAAGCTCACTTATTTCTACTACTAATTGCTGCATGCAACTACTACTTCTTGCTCATGTGGCAACTCGGATCAAATTCACATAATAATTATAATGTCAACATGCTTTTATGTTTGTCACACAAGTGTGAGTAAAAAAGTGGGCGAGAATGTGGAGGCGGAAGAGGACAGAACCTGTGGAGGACAGAGGACGGAGAACAAGACTGTCAGAGAAAACATGGGATGTTAACAGTGTAATGTGAAAAACCTGTTAGCGTGGCTGTCAACAAGGAACCTGTTTCAAAAGGCTACAGAGGTTACACACGTTAGCGTGTGTGCCAAGAAATCAGTGTGAAAATATCTAAAAAAAAAAAAAGATATATAAGGTATACAGTACAGATACAAGTTCACTAAAGTGAGGTGGCTCTATTGTCATTTTGTGTACTAATCAAAATAACTGATGTGGAATTAATACTATATTTCTCATATAGGCTCTGCAGAGGAAGAGGTGCAGGAGACCTGGATGTTGAAGGTTGGGATTATTAAATCAGGAAGGCAACAGGCTCAGAAAATTGGAGAAAGAGGATCTTCGGCCACATAATGAAGCTGGGAAGTTAAATTTGGTGGACTGAGGTGAAATGAGTCAAGGGTGCAAGTAACATTTGTAAAAGTTGAAGTCGGGAGGAGCTAGATGTAATTCTCAAAGTGCTTTTTGACACTGTATTGATTTCATTAGGAACATCTTTGGTATTTCATCTTCGAACGTGTCTGGATTTGATCTTGGAGCAGGTTTGCACTTGTGCATTCCCACAGATCTGAATGTCAAAGTCGGAAACGCTCATTCGGTTTAACAAAGTGATTGTCAAGGTCAGCGAGGAGGTTGTCCAACATGGACGGCATCGTGGACACTGAGTTCCATTCTGTCAATGGTTCACTGACTGAATAAGGAACATCCTCAGCAGGAGACTGGTGCGACCTTAACGTAGGAGTGAGCACCACATGAAGGGGAAGGATTCCTGGGGTAAGATCAGATCTTAGTCATCCTCAAGAATCAGACATTCCGGACGAGGAACAGACGAGATATTCCGATTTCTGTGCATTAACTCAACTATTGACAACGTGTATGTTGTACCTGCTATTTGTGCTGGCTCATCTGCTCACTGATATTTGCACGTGTGCATATAAATGAATAAGTGTTTCTAGTTCTGTCTCTGATACCTCCCCCAATGCCGTCAGCCTTGGATGAGTCATGCTCTGCATCTGTCTCACTGCCAGCCATTGGACACTTGATTTTCGACATCAATATATAAAAAGCAGAGGTTTGTGACCATTACGCGTTGCAGCTCTACTGTGGACAGGATAGAATACGAAGCGATGAAAACCAATAAATCTTGCATTCGACTCCGTTGCTGAGGCGTCGTGCAGGTCGTCCAGAAATGGTGGTGGAATTTCTAGTACCTGCTGCGTACGTGTCAAAGTGTCATTCAGGACGACGATGAACCCTAAAGTGCACTTGATGGTTCTGGTCTGAGCTACTGTACATATGACATTGGTTGATGTGTGTGTGTGCCTGCGTGTGTGAGTGAGTGTGAGGCAAAGGTATGTGGTAAAAATACACAAAAACACCCATTCCAACAATTCAGTCTGTAACTGTCATGACAACATTCCAGAAAGGCTTCATTTTTTCACATTATTCATTTTTTTTTAACCTGGCTAAAACCGGAGAATTGGTGAAGATTAAACAGAACGCACCAAGTAGCATAAATTTAGATGTGAAAATTGGGCACCACCATGCAAAGTGCTGCCGCCGCTCATTTAGAGCACGAATAATGTGCTGCTCTTTCTTTAGATTTCAACTATATAATCTCTCTCCCCTTTTCTACCCTTCCTTTTTTAATGTCAAGGAGCCATTTCTACCTGTTTTCCGACCAGCAGTTTCATCTTGAAGAGCATTTCTTGACTCTCAGAATATGATCACAGACATTTCAGAATTCTTTTTGATGTAACTGAGTACTCCACGTGATATCAAGCAGGTATTCCAAAGTGCGCTTTCAAGCAGAAACACTCCAAGCAGGACAGGCTAATGGTCACCGCAGTGTTTTGTGTATTTTTAAGAATCTGGAGTGGTACATTATATGAAAACGCAATGTCACAATGACACAGATACAAATGAGACCAAATTGGGCAATGCAATGTGCAACCGCTGCTTCTGAATAAAGAATGGCGCACCAGCTAGTACTTGCGTCTCCCGCCATTTTCTCTAATGGAGCTGTTTCATCTGTTTTGCCACGTGGTCGCTACGAGGTGGCGAGGAGGAAAACCCACTACATTCAGCGAGAGATGTTGAGTTTGTTAACTCCGGTCCTCGTCCGTCCCCCTGAACCGAGCCAAGCCGTTCCGCCCCATCGAGTTTAGAGTCGCATTACCTAGGAAACACAGATCCAAGCAAACAGCTGCTGCAGCACTCCTTCGGTGCAAACTAGCCCCGCACCCGTTCCCGCAGCCCCCCATGCGGCCCGTGTGTGACATGTCATGCAAATCCAAATGGATGCCCTCAACTTTATAGGGGGAAATGAATGGGAATTTCCTGCATTTTGAGCAGGCACTGCAACAACACCACATGGCACCATATGCTAGACGCACAGAGCCAAAAAGCGATTGGGGAAATGTTAACACAGTCATATTTGCGTGGCCAAGTTTTATTTAAGTGCACAAAGCACTTTGGGCTTGAGCTCATTAAGCGCTGCAAATTCTTACATGCAAGGGAGACAAGAAATAATTAAATGCAAAAAAAAAAGAAGAAAAAAAGATCTGTTGAGGAAACTAAGTACTCTGAAAGAGAATTTTTTGCACAGACAGCTCCCAGCAATAAATTGAAGACCCACAACCAATTATGCAGATTTACTCCCGCCCATTTTTACTGTGTAGTAGTAACAGATGAGAACCTCGCATAATTACATTATAGTAACTATTCTGTTCTAAAGATTTCATATTATGGGGTACCGGTAATTCAACATAACAAGAGGAGCTCTATGAGTGCTGGCTCCGGGCCAGCTAGTTATGTTAGGGCAACTTTATTATATTAATCTTTGATAGCGATGAAGTCGTTTGGATGAAAACACCCAAATTTTCCGCGTATGTGTTTGCTTAATGGGAAATTCAGAAGCGTATGAGAATAATGACGCATACGCCCCCGTCCTCCACCTCCTCCCCGGCCCACCACCAGCCTAGATGGGTGAATAAGTGTGTGTTCGCATGCGGATGTGTGTGTGTGTGTCAACGTTCACATCTCATAGTCCTGACAAGCAGTTAGACCAACTGTTATCGTTCTTGCTCGGTATGATGTGTACTGGCTACAGACTTGCCAAAACAAAACATTTAAACACACTGATTGTTGTGCTCGTAGTTCTATTTTAAACCGAAAACGCCACGGAAACATTTACTGGCAGATTTAGAAATTGCCTTTATTTATCTTCCCCTTCCATAACATGTTGTTCATCTCTGAGACGGGTCACAACACATCTAAAGAGGGACACATAACACTGACATAATATCGTATAACGTATTCATAACGCGTTTTTGCATATATCCAATTATGGGTTGAGTTAGCCCAATCCCGCTACTCCAAACTTTTGATAGGTCTGGGGTCAAGCCCCAGTTTGGCTTCGGTGGCCATTTTCCCACACCAGCTGGTAACCCCAGACCTTTTGCGGAGGTAGACCTGTTTTTTTTTTTTTTTGTTTTTTTTCTTACCTGGATGTAGTGCCTTTCTCCCGCAGAGACAATACAACGTCATTTGCATATCGTAGCATCTTCTCCGCGCCTCGCATTTTCTTCCAAAACAATTACCGTCGAAAGCAGATATTGATTCTGCAGAAACACATCACTCCAATAAGCAAAATGAGAGGAGAGTGATGTTTACACAGATCGGCTTGATGAGCCGTTTCAAAATCTATTACCATCAACAAGGGTCAGAGCAACTTGCCGTGATTTGATACCGGTAGCTCACCGCAGCCCCAACCGAGGGGTGCCGCATAAACACGTGCAATTACTGAGCATAAAACACTCCTGACTCCTTCCTAATTATAAACCCTTGTGAATAATCACAGCCCACCATAATTAATGGAGCCACTCTTCTGCAAGAGAACTGCGGAGAGCAGCGGCACGCTTTGGGAACACATTTTCATTTAGCCGATTTCATTAAAGCGCTCCTCTTTTGAAATTACACTTGAAATATGGCTGACCCTTTGGATGCACAGAGGCACACGCTGATTGACATTCTTCCTCGGCTCTACGCTGTCACAACGCCAAAGTTATTTGTTGATATCTGTTGGCTTGGTAAATCACCTTTAAATCCATTTTCAAAAAACTTGCACGTCGAATAAAACCTGCACGTAGAGGCCGCAAAATTCTCTCCCAGAGGCTCCCGCTGGCACGCAACGTCTCATTTGCGATGAAATGGAAGTCTTGAACAAGGTTTTGTTTGTTTAGTATTAAATGGAGTGTGAGAATTTCATGCAGCCAAGAGAAAAAAAAAACTTGACTATGACAGAATGACATATTTTGATGAGTGCTATCCACAATGAAGTGGAACACTACAAACCTTCCAATTCAGGATGGGCTTAGATACCGCTTCAGTTTAACCGGAAATGGACTTCAAGTAAAGCAAATAAGGGAAAGATGTGCACTAGCACAAGCAAACTCGTGAAAAAAAGAAAATCAACAGGCAGTTTTCATGAACCACTTGGGGAACAGAGACATGTTGTCTGCAGTGGGCTGTTTGTTAACCAAGCTATTTGAGAACAGCAGACGTTCACATGGGCCAATGTGTTCTCCTGAAACAATGGCTGATTTCACACCCTACCAGGCGTTTACACAGCCATTTTTTTTCATCCATTTTGGTGAACTGATTGCTGAATCACTTGTGAGTTATTCTGAGTGGGCCACCTGGAAAGAGAACATTCATGCGACAATTATTGGGATAAAAAGAAGCCTTTCAACCAGTGAATATGCTCTCGATTGCTCTTCTCTATATTGATTTGCTGGAAGTCTGGTCTGGTTTCAAAAATAGGGACGAGAATTTGTCATCACTCAGCAAACCTTGCAGTGATTTTAAGACAAACAAAATGAGCACAGAGCACAGACAAAATAACATCCCACATTTTCATTCTCTTCTGCTTAAGCAGCACATTAATATTCCTCTCTTTGTTTCCGTGGCACCATTTAGAATAAGATCAATCACAGTCTGGAACATAAAGAGTCATGATAACTCAAAATGTCACTTCTACTGGGTATATTCTCACCTCCTTTGTTATCTTTGACTGATGCAATTTGTCTCTCTAATGAATGCTTCACACGGTGACTGATTCTGTACAGGAAATCACTATAAAATGGGGTATATTTATGAAATATGTACATTATCTTAACAAGTGTAAATGACTCCTGAAATGGATCAGTTTCACAGTCTTTGTCGGGGTGAAGGAAATGCATCACGTGTCACAGACATAAATCAAAACCCAGCGGAACAATACCGCATGATTATGATCTTTTCAAACTGACGCATCTAATACATTTAGACATATCACTGACTGTTAATGTAATAAATGAATTAATGGTTCACAAGACAACACCGTCTTCATCTAATATCTTTTTTCTTTTATTTTTTTCACAGACCAGAGGTGTCTTATCAATTTTGCAGGACTATCACCATCAGGTCCAAATGGCAATAAAAGCTGAAGCGTCGGTACTGGATCAAAGATGGAAGATTGTGCGGCAAAGCCTCCCGGTATGAAGCCGCACTCCCCTTGAGCCGAGATGTTGCACTGATAAGAATCACACTCTGGACAGCTCAATGCAAAATGTATTAGCGTAGCATGTTGTGTCTCATATTGGACCTAGTGTGTCCTCCAACTGGAGAATTGCAGAGAAAGAAAGAGAGTTATACTGGATGTTTAAACGCAAAAAATATTGACCCTCAGCACTCATTGTGGAAGACAATACGGTGACCCTTTGACCCTATAGGAAACGTGCGTGGGTGCAAACGGGTTCTTTCTTTAAATGGGAGGATTGACTTTCTCATCTCTGACAACAAAAGAATGAAAGGTAATGAAGAATCCATATTTACACGCCTAGAAACAAATCTACCGAGGATGCTAAATGTTCAGCATTCAGCGTTTGTATTGAAAGTGGCAGGATTTCCGTCTGCAAGGAAACCACTGTGACTGAGGCACCCCACTGTGTTGTTGATACACAACACACCAATGTGTCGGATTCAAACTGCTCATTGGAGCGTAAAAAAAAAAAAAAAACTTTGTGAGAGGTTGCTACTTTTGGAGCATCTGTTAATGATTTGTTGTGGTAGTTGTTGTTGCTGCTCATTCCACTGCTATATAAAAAATTGACACATTCTGACCTGATTTGAGTGTTGAATATGCATTAATGCAACAATTCCTGATAGTGAGAGACGAGTAATTGACCAAACGAAGCTCTGTGTGTTTCAAAGTGTGCATTTTTCAAAGGTTGGAGAAATGAGACATCAATTTGTCACCCATCTGCTGTGGTTTCAATGTGACAGTCGTAGTAAAAGACAAACTGGCCCAGAAAGTTGGTGTCAGAAATGTATCACAGGCTGTCGTTGGTCACCAGACTGTTAAACTGTTCATCAGTGAGTGTGCCATGGAATTTTGTGATGGGACTGCCAAGTGAAATTGAGAAAAATTCTATCCCCATAAGTGCAACTTTCTGTGTGTGTGTGTGTGTGTGTGTGTTTGTGTGTGAGCGTGGACCAACTCTCTCTGTGGGGGTGATGGTGATTAGACACACTTCTCCTTCTGCTTTTGTGCATCAACTCTAGCAGCAAAACTCACTTTTTTTTTTTCTCTCCCTGACTATTTTATGGTTACGCATTTTGTCGCCGACGTAATTTTTCTGTCGCTCGTCAGCTTTCCGTTTCGCTATTTCGGTCTCCAACTGCCACCAGAGGCGATGAAGTGCTAACTATTGTGAGATATGTTTTCTTAAGGAAGCTGAGGAACATTGTCAAGCCGTTATCAGTGAATTACTGATGTGTGTCTGGGGTGATTTTGCGGATGTGTCGCTCCCCTGAGCAGGCAAACAGCTGCCCGCCAGCTAAATGTCCATGACAGCTAAATGTCCAAAACAGTTCACGAACAACGGTTTAATCGTGTTTTTAAATGTGATGTAGTGAATGTGAATGTGTTTTCTATTCTATTCCAACCTCGAGAACCTCAGTTGAAAAACGGACCAAAGAATGACGGTTGGACTGTTGATTGGGGGCAGTTCTAGTTCACCTCCTGAGTGCGGCCACTGAGAAAGGCACTTCGGCCCGACTGCTTGGTTCGCTGACTGTCATTTCCCCTTAGGGACATCAATAAAGTATAACTTTTTTGTAATTTTTGGGGGGGATTTGGCATACAAGTAGCATTTTAATCAATAACAAATGAAATTAGGCTTCACACCAGGACGGAGTCTGTGTGAAACATGGCAATATTCATGGTTTCAGGAAATTTCACATTGAAAAGCATACCCCTTCCTCTCAAATGCCATGGCAAAGTATTCAGAAATCTCTTAAATGCTATGTTATTAAAAAAAAAACAATTAAAGGTACTGGTGGGGAGGGTAATAGAGGTTGATGACAGAAGGCCGACTGAGGAGAATCTGATAAAGCGAAAGAGTGAATGAACACCTAAACATCATCAGTTACCCACTGAGCATCATCAGTGCATCAATAGTGAGGAAGTGAAGGGATCCAAGGGCAGATATTTCACAATTTGGGGTACAATCGCAGTCGGAATCTAATCGTGCCGCAAGAGCACCGTCCTTCCTTTGATACCTTGTCCTATTCTACAAGATAAAACGGTCACTTTCGATTAAGGCTCAGTTTCTTTAGATGTCACATCATAAAGACAAACAACGGGTCACGCAGCAGTTCACTCCTCTGATCACATCATCCCGCCACAAGCGAAGCTGAGCACTGAGGTGCAACTTTGCCATCTGCGAGAAGCTGGTTTGATGTTGCAAAACATACACACTGGAGAAGGTTTTTCTTTTTTCCACATTACCTTCCTCAACACATCACCGCTGCGGGGCATCGACTCTGAAACCATTCACGCGAGGCAAAGGAGCGAGTCTGCCCAGCTTAGTTAAGGGAGAAATCCTCATTGGGGCGGCTGCGTTAGATATCGAAGGCCTGTTGTACACTGTTTGGATGAATGCCTCTTTGAAACTTGGCTATAGTTTTTTTTTTGGTTTCCACATCTGCTTGAATTTTCACCATCTATTGGGTTGTTGTTTCACTTACAAACACGTCTACAGAGACACCGACCACATCGCTGCAGGGTATGTATTGTTTTTCAAAATTCTGGCAAAGCCTTGTCATTCAAAAAGTGTGTGTTTCCTCCGCTTGGATACACTTCACACGGTAGTGATGTGTCGATGATGCTGGATGTTTCTCTGTGCTGTGAAAATGTTCCCAAAATTTAGTTTTATCAGCCGATCACACCCCTTTGTTTCAGTTGATAACAGTAACCACAAAGCTATAGAGGTAACCATAGAAACACGTTTTAAACAATTTGAGACAATGAGAGATTGCGTTTGTTAGATGTAGCCTTTTATTTGACAATCAAAATGGAACAACAGCTCATCAGGAGTTTAGAGATGTGAAATAATGTGAAATCAAGCACCTGCAAATATGATCACACACAAAAATAATTTGGAACCATAGATTTCTTGGTTTTCTGTTTTCTTGTCCTCTTTTAATTTTTCACGTCACGCAACAATCTTAGCTTTCGATACCAACGATTGGAGGCGATTTGGAATAATGCGCAATGTCAGATGATAAAGAATAAAGACCTTTCCACTAGAATAAGTGCTCAGGGACGAATGGTCTCAAGGTAAAAGCAGCGAGCTGCAATTAATATTCTATAGATATTCAAGACAATGTGAGTATTTCTTTTAAATGAATATGATGATGTGCCAAAATAATCAGCGGACAAAACAGTCATAATTAGTTGAGCAAATAACAATGGCAAGATGACAAGAGTAAGATTCTAGGGTCACTGAATGATTCAGTTATTCAGTGTGAAACACACAACGTCCTCTGTATCTTTCATTGGTTTCCTATACTCACGCAGTCTAATCCAAGGTGGTCAGGGGGGCAGGATTCTCTTGCAGATGTCCTGGGGTGAGAAGTAATGTACACCTAGTCCGGGTCACAAGTCAGACGAACAACCAATCACACTCAAGCCTGACAACAAATTCAGCATCACTATGTCGCCTGCTGCTCATGTACTTGAATGGTGTAAGGAAGCGAAAGTACTAAGTGAGAACCAAGGCATACACTGGGAGAACATGCCACCTCCACACAGAGAGGACTCAAAGTAGTCAAAAATCTATTCAAAAAAGATCAACAAAATATACAAAAAAAAATACAAAAATATAAGATATAATCTATTTTATATATTTTTTAGAGTTTTATATGTTTTTTGTAATCTAATATCTCTTTCATACATTAGCTGCAAGTACCTTTTTTTATAACTTGTATGATATAAAATTGAATATATAGAATATAAAAATATACAAAAAACCTCTACCTGCCTGTGGAGAGCGCCTTCTGAAAACTTATGTTGAAATCTGGCGCTATGCAAATAATATTGAATTAAATTTGTGTTGATTGAAACATGAGACAACAGAAGTAAAATAGCTTCAATATGAGCGTGATAGAAATAGTAAACATGTCACATGAGCACCTCAGAAAATTAAAAAAACAAGATTTTACCGGCTTTGTATAATTGTATAATGATGCCAGCTTTGTATAATTGTTTGTTTATAACAGATTGTGTTGCATTTTCTGGAGCCAGACTTTTACACAAAGATTCTATCATCAAAAATCCTTTTCTCTGCAATCTAAATAAATATCAGCAGCAACTGGCGGCCAGTGGCCCTATAAAGCCGCAGCTGCTGGAATAGGACATTGTGACGCTGCAGTTCTGAGCTTGCATCCCTTGTTGATTTTGTTGTGTTCCTGGCAAATCTCCTGAATCATGACCTCAACAAGCCAGCGATGAAACAGCAGTGATTGCTCATGAGGCTGTGAGAGTATGACCACGCTGAGACAGATGTATGGACTTCTCCCAATTTTGGGGCATTTTCATTTAAATCAGCCCACATTATGAAATTAAGGCAATGTATGCATAAACATGGTAATAAAGGATAACGATAAAGTCGAATATTGGACATTAGTCCCACAGAATCAAAATCCATTAAGCAAATGGATCCAAATGTTTCAAATCTGTGTGCTTATAATTTGAGCAAGCCAATTTTTGCATGCATTGAACATCGTCTTGATTGGTTCCACTCCTTTAAATCAGGTCGATTAGAACTGGAAAGCCCTCACTAAGCAGGTTTACCTGGCTGGAATTATAAGAGCTGCTCTGTCA
This sequence comes from Carapus acus, assembly GCA_900312935.1. Taxonomy (NCBI): domain Eukaryota; kingdom Metazoa; phylum Chordata; class Actinopteri; order Ophidiiformes; family Carapidae; genus Carapus; species Carapus acus. The sequence goes on along the minus strand of OMPJ01012867.1, from coordinate 23,405 downwards.
CCAGGTGTACAGCTCCAGTTGCTGTGACTGCTCGCTCAGAATTAGGTTTCAAAGCCACCGTGTAAATATTTTTCTAGAGTAGACTATGCAGCTGAACGTCAACCACAACCTTTAGTCAGAGACGTACAAAAACAAAATCGGGGAGATGGAGAATGTGGCTATGAATAAAAGCTAGAGAGCACCAGCGCGATTAATAATTCATACGGGCAAATATCGTCAAGTATGCGGCGAAAATTTGCAGAGTCGTAAGCATTAACAATATGGCAGAGGACAGGACAAAAACAGACAGTTTATGCTTGTCCTTGTCTATGCTCATCACCCTACTCTTACAACCTGCTCGGGCGTCACATATGAATTAATTATAAGAAAGACATTTTGCTCTGTCCAAGGCCGCACTCTCGGTTCAACTGTCTTCATCATCCTTCTCTCCCTCCAATCCCAAAAGCTCCCGTTGGTCAGTCTCACAGTGGTCATAAAGCCACAGCAGCAGACAGACGGTAGCGGTAAACATTTGTCAGCAATGCATAATACACTAACACACGTTGCCTGCCAGAAAACGATGTCTTTTGGACACAAACACAGGCCGATGTTGTTTAGGTAATGTTTGCTTGGCTGTACGCACCATGGATCCTTGTTCTGCGTGTGTTTATGTGTGTGTGCGCGCCCGTGCGTGTCTTTGAGCGCGTGTGTGTGTGTGTGTGTGTGTGTGTGCGTGCATATCTATATCCTGGAATGTTTGACAACAACAAACAAGCCAATATTCAGCAAACCTGGACAAAATTACTCTCCTGGTGTGTAGACGGACTGTTAACTGTTATATGGATTGTGTGTATGTGCATGTGTGTGTGTGTGTGTGTGTGTGTTTATGCATACAGGCGTCTGTGTGCAGACAGCAGTGGGAGAACGCACTAAGAATGTTAATGCCCAAGAAAACGTTTCTAGAGAAATTGAATGACCTTTCACTTCGGAAACAATTAAAGTAAACAGTCACGGTGACGGTCATTTTAGCCGTGAGTGTCACTGTTTTGTAGTATTTATTGAATAATTTTAGAGTTGTCAAAACATAGACATACAGGACAAGGTGATGTGTCTAGTCTTAGTCTCATTTGTTCCAGGATTGTTAGCTTGCGAAAGGCATTGAAGGCTTCAGGCCAAATTTTTTTCAAACGACACAATAATTACAGTAACGCCAGGTACGGTGTGGGGCAGGGAAGAGGTGAGGGCCTAGAGGTTGAGGGCTCAGTCTTTCCCCCCAACAAAAATGCAGCACCTATATTGCTGGCTTTCCTGATCAAGAAATAAGGTACGAGAAAAGCAAGAATGGGTTAAAACGCAGCTGCGGAGAATGGAACTTTCAGACTCTTGGCTGGCAATGTCTGCAAAGTCACCTTGTTTTTGCCCTTCGTCTTCAGTAGAACGTGTTATATGATGTTGATAAGGGTGCAAACGTATTTTTCGTCGAAATAGGAATGTCACCGAAGCTAGTTTGGTGCTTGCAGCTTCACTGAGGGGTATGAAAAGAAGTCTGGAGAGTAAGGGTCAGTCATGCAACTACAATCCCTCCAGCAGCAAATTGTTCCCAGACTCCACTCCACTCCCCTCCTACCTCCACACACACACACACAAACATAATCGCACACGCACACACCCTCCCCCCTCCACTCATGATAAGGCAAATGAGGATGATTTTGATCTCCTCTTCATCTTATCTGCTGCAGCATTGCAGTCCTGGTATTTTGTTTGAAGTGCGTCTAGCAAGTCGCACGGCAAAGTAATTATTGCTGCCGATAGCTTTCTGTGGCCTTGGAGAGGGCCGGGAGAATCACCAGAGCACACTCGCACAATCAAACTAAAGCACACTGTAGGTTGATAGTCTGTGGGATATGGCTGTTATCACAGGCTCCGCAGGCCTATGATAACTCTGCTTAGATAGCAATCAAATGTCCAATCAACACGGGCTTTTTGGAGATGTGAGATTGAATGATGCAGGTGAGTGTCCCCGCTCTTCAGGTTTTACAGGGTGAACAGACAGGGCCACATTGGAGGTGTTTGTATCTGCAGAGGTGAGATTATAGATTGACGTGGGAGGCGGGTGTTATTTAGGTCGGAGAAGGTGGTGTTGTGTGCTCCTCATTTTACGTCATAAAGACACGGGGGCATTACCAGTGGTTTTAATTGTTGGCCGAGCAGTGTGGAATTGGGTGACCATGAGAAACCTTAGGCACAGCTTATTTCACAAAGAGCAACTGTAAATGTGGTGCATTATACTGTATGTATCCTTGCTGGACCACTATGATAAAATAACCCTCACCCCATCCCGCGTGGAGAAATTCTAGTGTTGCAGTAGTTAGACAATGAAGAAGGTAAGAAATGTAGGGCATGCACGAGGTAACATGTGTACAAGTATCTTTACATGAGACCAGGATATTTACACCACAAAAAGAGCACCATGTAGCAATGCTGGTTAAGAAGTCTCACTCCTACTGGCAGAAAAGACTTGTGGCTGTGTTTCTTCACACGCTGGCAAAGGCAAAGACACAAAGGCAAAACATTTGACTTGTTTGTGTGCTGAATCTGAATCAGACAGAAAGACAGACAGACTGATGAAGCAAGGACTGGATAAACAGTGACGGTCACAGACAAAGCATGAGCACAAACTCAAGCAACTGCCAAAGAGTCAGAGACTGACAGGAAACACACTCAGAGACACTCGGACACAAGCGGACAATGCGGTCCCTCTGGGAAAAATAGTCATGAGGAGACAATCAGAAGTGGAATCAGTGGCGCAGGCAAGAACATGAGGGAAAACAGGACAAGTTAAGCTCTAACAAGGTGTAGCAGGGGTGCCGGGGGTATACTAACACAGGTAGGGACAACATAATGAAGACCAGGTGAGGCAACTTTGGACAGGGACTGTGCATGGGGGGAAAACAAACACATACTACAAAATAAAACAGGAAGGGTGCGTAAAATGAAAAGCATTTCCTGACAGGTCTATGCTTCTTATAGGACGAACAATCATTTGCCTTACACTTCCATAGTTGAATAGAGACTTGCAGTTGTTTTGCTATAAATCTATTTTGATTTGTATTTTGTATTTTTGTATTTTCCAAGGCAGTGCAATGGGACAGCCACATGACCGTATATATATGAAACTTTTTCTTTATGAGTTCTTTTCCCCAAGGCTTTATAAGTTGTAGGCAAAGGGTAAGATATTGGAATTCCCTCTTCAGTGTTTGGAGGATGTCGGCCTTTCTGCTGAAGAAAGGACAAGGTTACTTTTGAGTTGATAATGAGAAATAGCTTTTGAAACTTGAGACACTTCAAAGGTTGGACTGATACCTGGAAAAAGTAGGACATAAAGCACCTCATCGTTGTTTGGCACAGCTTGTGGCCAAGACTTAAGATTCACCTCCTTCGATCATTTGACTGAATATCAAGACATCTAGACAAGATATCAAGACTCAAACTGATTTATTGAGGTCCTGTGTCTTACAACACCCGCTGCTGCTGTTACAGTGTGAGGGGGACCAGCTGCTGAAATCTAACACGTGCTACATCAGCATAATATTCTCAAAATGGGCTTTCAGAATGTGTGTCATTTGATATAAACATGCACTGAAAATTTGAAAGTGAACCCTGGACAATTTAATGTCAGGTTGAATCCATGCTAACTAAACATATACGGAGACAAATACAGTGACACACAAACTTTCACAAGGATCAGATTATATCAAGAATGTGTTTTTTGGAGTTTAGATCAATAAATGTAATATTTCTTACGGGGCACAAAAGAAAAGATGCAATGTCAAACACAAGCTGCTCTTGCAACTCAGCGATCGGGAATCAGGAATCTTTATTGTCATCATAACAATTCACATTGTGTAACAAAGTTACGATGGGTGCTGAGTTCCAGCATATAGATGGGAAAGCAGTAGAATACCCTCAGTTCATCAACCAGGGATCTGGTGTTGGTGAGGAAGATCTTGGGGAGCGGTGGTTCAGAATTCTGCCCCCGTAGCCTCACTAGTGCTAGCGTAGCCTCCGTAGCCTCGCTAGTGCGCTGGCCCTGCAACCTCGCTCTTGCTTTCCCTCCATTCGCCATCTCAGTCTTCTGCCCGTGGGGCTGATGATCCACGGGGAGCTGGGACTCCTCGCTATGTCTGCTGGTAAGTTGTGGGAGCGGAGAAACTCCCCGGAAATACTTCTCTCGCTGCTGAACCGATGGAACTCATGGCACTGGGATCTGTGAGGGAATGGTGTTATTTGCTATACTGTATGTTACATTCATTTCCTGACCTATATCCTACAGGTCCTCTTGGCAACCTTACAATTTTATACAATATGTATACAAACAGTATTTATATGTAATGATGGAACATAGCCAGAAATAGGATTGTTCACCCTAACTTCCACATTTATGTCCACCATCTCAATGCACGATGGTTCCTCTCATCACAAACCTCTGTTGATGAGCCTGGATGTAGTAGAAAAAATGAAAGACAACATGAGCCCCTTTATTTGATCATGTACATGCTGATTTAACATTTTACATGCTTCATTCACATATACATTAAATGATTCCTTTGCACTTCACCTGTGAGTTAATACACACTTACATGTGTATTTCATACAGTGCATGCACTGACACACCTAGCAGTAGGTAGCCATGATCAAAGCACGGGAAATTCAGCATGCAGGATCAGTGTTTTGCTTGTGGGCATTTCAGCAGTGCACAGGAGGTGAAGCTTTGCCCCTCCAGCCACTCATGATATGCAGTTAATTCACCATTTCTTGAGTGACAGTCAAATAGTTGTTCTAAACAGGGGTCAATCTATTTTTTTCAACAAAGTCTCTAATGCACACATTCAATAAGTATGACATAAGGCTTGTTTAGAGAAATCAGGGGTGTGCAAATATGTTTTTGCCGTTTCAGATACCCATTGGATATTAGCCATTTGCTTTTGTAAGCAACAAATAAACAGGTAACAAATATTGCATAGTCAAATCAATGTAAACTTCATCTTTGCCCAGTTTTTCTGAACTGCTTGCCACCGCATAAATTGAAGATACTTAATTCTTCCAAAGGTCAAAAATTAAATATCGTTTTGTGTTTTTTTCAGACTTGTAGGCGAGGAAAGTATTTCAATAAATGCAAATACATTCAGGGCACTAAATTTTGTAACAGATTGGAATATAAAAAGCAGTTGCATTATGCAGGCTACTGGTCTGATCTGCAGTGAGCACAGGTGGACTGGAACAAGAGTCTTCCAGAGGACACTGTGTGAGTAAATAAAGTAAGAAAATCTGAAATTAATGGTCATATAAAACCCCAAGCTTTCGAAAAGTGTACTCATGTGGGAACTTGGTTTCACATTGTATTTGTACATAAAGTCAACACAGATGCATGTGCAGACTGTGACCGCTACTTGTCGGCGGCTCTTAAAATTAATACCTGTCATCTCCTTGGTGGCAGGTATAAATTAACTGGACCAAGTGAAGCTGTCAATTTACTTGTCTGACAGATGGTGAGTCATAATCTAAATATCACTGCAGCTGTTAGACGATGTGTGTTTCTCCAAACCTTCTAACTGATTACATACTCCACTTCTTCACCACACTACACACTTCTACGTTTTTGACGCTCATGTTGCGATGTCCCAGAGGTAATACGGCTTCATAACTTCACAGCAAAATACAACTAGCGTGAAGTCTTTCTCAGTTTAGATTCTCCCAGTTTCATTACATCAAGGTATAAATGGCAGCATGAGCGATGTCTGTGTCCACAAATACGTTTTGCTGAGAAATCTTTGGTATATAACGGTGAGAAATCCCATATGGAAAATATGCAGATGGAAATAAAGACAATAAATGAGGCAAGCATGGGCGTAAAATGCTGTGAAATGTTCTCATGTAGCATAGCATTCATCAATAAATTCATCCTGCTCACAAGGCTTTCAGCAGCTGCATCAGAGAATCCTCGTTACCAATCAAACCAGATCCTCCTCTCGCCTCATGGTCCTTTATTGGGTTGCTTCCCGTGTCACTTCTTGATTGCTTCGCAGAGGTTGGTGCGATTAGAAGACAATGTATTAAGGGTCATCCTGCGGCCAGATAAAATGATTTTAATTAAGATGTTTGCTTATAGTCTTGATTAAGACGATCAAGGTAATTGAAGTCTAGGCTATTTTGGGACATTAATGAAATCTTTCTGCTGAGACAAGATAAACGTGAGGAGAGGACCCATCAGCGTTCTTACAGGGCTCGCCATGAAAATTATGTCCCAGATCAAATATAATATAGTGTGATACCCTCATTTAAATGCAGCAGGGATTGGATGTCGTCTCAATACCTTAATATAAGAGGTCCATGATTTATTTTTCTTTAACAACATGGTAAAAAAAACAACAACATTTGAATCTTTTAACCTCCCACTGAGATGACATGATTTGAACATGATGATTTCAGAGTTGTTTTAACTGTTAAATCTCACGTTACGAATATGTTACTTATGAATGACTGAGACAGGTCTGGAGTTATTACTGCGTTAACTTAACTTACTGTATTTTTGCATTGCTGATCATGCAACTACGTCAGCAAAAGTCAGTGGAACACAAACTGCGTGTCTACAAGCAGATGAAGCGTCTAAGGAACACAATGCTGAAGGAGGTGGAATATTTTGGTGTCATATTTGCACATTTGGGATGGTTCTTGCCAACTCATTCTTCCCATTGTGTGTAATTGGTCTATGCATATTTTGAGTTTGAGTCTCCTTGGTGAACCGTCGTTGAAGCATCAGATTCTGAAGTTTATTCCTTGATTGCCAATTTGAAAATCCTGCTCCATTCCACTGCCACCTGCTCCTCTCCAATGAACCACGGTTTTGTGGGTTACGTTCACAAGGAATCATTTAAAACTTATTATGCATACGCCTAAACTATTTCCTCCCTATGTCAATCAACATTAAAAATAAGCTGTAGCTATATTACTGTTCATGTGATGTTTACTAATGACATGTTTTCTAGAGAGTTTAGCTGAGGGTGAACATACCTGCATAGCTCTCCTCTTTGAATCTGAAAACCTTGATCCGTTCCCTCAGGGGAATTCCAAAACACTCTGTGCAAACAGCAACAAAGATGAGGTTGGAGATGTTGGAATCAAGCACAGAACAGCTGCAAACAGCAACAAAGATGAGGTTGGAGATGTTGGAATCAAGCACAGAATAGCACAGACCTCACAGGATCGTGCATCCTAAGTCAAAAGTCTGATAGACAAAACATAGACCAGGCAGAGGCATGGTGTAGACAGACAGGCAGGCAGGCAGGCAGGCAGGTACAAGACGATGTTCCTGACCATGACCAACTAGCTGCGTCCCAGACAGACAGAGTTCAATACTGGGCTGACAGACAGGTACAGTCAGATGATCGAACACGGCAGGCAAATGGGCTTCGTCAATAACAGGCAGAGATCGGCACCAACAATTTAGGGGTCTCCGAAGTGAGTTTTACACAAATAGTATCTGGTCTGGCTGAGAAGGACCATCAGGGACCATCCCATCTCCTATTTTGTCAAAACTCGGGAAAAGGAATGGAGGCAACTAGTCCAGTATGAGGTGAAAGCAGTGGTGGAGGAGGAGAGATGCAGCAGAACAGTGGACACCTGGATGAGATGGAAGCAAGTTGCAGAGAGGAAGATTTCATGGAATAACCTCTGGCCTGTAGAGCCACACTGCATTAAGTTCTCGATCCAGGCAGTCTATGATGCACCTCCCAGCTCATCCAACCTGCACTGCTAGGGCATGGTCAATTCACCAGCATGTCCCCTATGCCAGAGAAATGGGACCCTAAAGCACATATTGAGTTGTTATCCAAAAGCACTCAGGGAGAAGATCAATAACGACTGCGTCACGATCAGATGCTCAAGACCAATGCAGAGAGCATCTGCAGTGGCATCGCCAGCTGTCGGACATCCAAACCCATGAAGAAAGATCTGAAACACCTGAGGTCATCAGGTTCATCACCAATGACATGCCCCAATTGTGTATCAGCAATTGTATCATGACTTTAAAAGAATTAGATGACAGCAGTGATTTCTTTTGTATTACTCTAATTAGAGATTAAGTTCACTTTCAATGAATGAGACAAAAAAATCTTGTTCATGGCCTGATGCTATTGGAATTAGAAAATATTCATTTTAGTAATAGCAAAACATGAACTGTCAGCCAAGCCAGGTCAACAGAAAAACTCCAACTTTGAAAAGACACCTGGCATTTTTGTTATGAAGCTCAAGTTTGTATCACGAATATGAGTTTATATATCAGTGTGTTAAGCTCCTGCTGTGCACAGGGTGAGAGGATCCTGCTCAGTTTTCCCCAAAATCTTACTCGTGTCTGAGCATACATAAAAACTCCCCGCGCTGTGTTTACTGTGCCTCACATAACTCCACAAGTTGGCCGTGGGCTAACCTGCAAAACAGCAGCATGAACAAAGGAAGCGCTGTTTTTGACGTTTCTTGGCTGCGTAAGTAAATACGTGAGAAAAGCGTTAAATTGTTGTGAGTTAATTTTATGTACAATTCAGGTGGGATTTTTTCTGTGCCCAATCACTTTGCGGTGCATGGCAATAGAGGGAGCAGTGACATGTACCAAAAAAACTGTGTTTTATGTGTGCCCACCTCTGCAAGTGATATCTCCAACTCTTCCGCTGTGAAAATCTTCTTGTTTACATACGTATGCCATTATTTAGTAAGAAAACCACGCACATGTTTTAGTATGAGGCCCAGACTGGCAACCCTGACCAACAGGGACACACACACATGCCCATCCAGGTGGGGATCCTGACAAGATTAATTCACGACTTTACTGCAATAACTCACCTGCCACCATCTGATTCTGTAGAAACAGGTGGTTGAGTGGTTGCCACTCCACCGCTGCAGCATACTGCTTGCGAAATGAGCACCAATGGTAGCCTATGACTCTCGAGCGTTCCTGTAGAACCAAAAAGTTGAGGCTGGATTGGTGGCGGTGGGAAGTTCAGTTCACCACCTGAGCAATGCCAAGGTGCCCTCGAGCAAAACGCCCTCTGAAAAACATGGCAGCCTCATTTATCTATGTCAATTAACTTCTCCTTAATACTCAGAGCAATAACGAGGTTTGGAATTTGAATTCAGCTCAATGAGTTTTATATGGTAAATCTCAGTTATTCATTCTCTCGATTATCTGATAATTCTGTCATTTGTTATTTGTGAATGTTGAGTGAACTTGATTTTGTAGGGTCATCAAAAAAGAGGAGAAGATCACTATGAAGTCACTTGAGGTGATATTTCAATAAAACTGTCCTCATGAAACCATGGCAAGGTTGAAGCTGTGAGAATATTAATTTACACAATGCACAAGAAACATGGAATTCCAATCAAAATATATGCAAATTTTTAGAAACAAGTGAGGTCTACTTCTATCAAAAGAATGAGAATAATGGAATTCGCTGACAACAGCGGCAGAGGCAGAGCACTACAACAGTCTGGACTGCCCATAACTTCATATGGGAGTGCCAGCCACGTGAGTTAAGTGCTTTTTGATAATGTATTTTTCATGATCTGTACATGGAGCTAATGTACGTGGACCATTTGTCATGGACTACGACCATGGACTATGAAATAAACTGCTGAGATATCACCTGTCAACAAAAAGATCTGAAATTGTGTGTTCTGTTGGGGTTCACAACTCTCAGTATTTTTACATGGTGAGGTTTCGCAAACTTGTTAAACACACTGTTAACCACAATGAACTCTCTCCTGCCAGTCCACGAATCCTTCATCTTTATTAGTTGACCTTACATTGGGTTATGCAATCTGGTGATTTGAAGCATCCTCTCACCCGGTGTTTTTCTTGCAATGAACTAAAACTTCTCCAAATTATATCATTGTCTACTTTTACTTTCAGAACATTCACACGTCTGCCTTTGAACATTGCACACCTTGTTTTGTTTACTTATAGTTTGCTGGAGCATTTGTTTTCAGTTTTATGTAAGCCTACATTTGTTCAACTAGTTAGACAAAGTTCCTGTATTGATGATGTTTGATATAATTTTGTTTTAGTTCAAAAAATGTCACGGCACAACCCACGTTGGGCCGTAACTTCTTCACGGGAGGTGGGTCTGCGCAATGATTGTAACACTGAACATTTCTCCCTAGGTCAGTCATCAACAACAAATAAAACTTTAAATTAGTGACAGATAAAACATGTCAGCTATCATGTGCCAGTCATAAAAAACAAGCATTGAAAGTTACGACTACCACTTAATGTTAACATTGGCAGCGTAAAAGTGTTTCAATGTCCTATCAATGCACAAAGGATATCTAAGACAAATACTGCTCTGCCTCCAATCAACTCTGGGGACGCGGTTATTCAAATATAAACAGCAAGGAACACATCAGGCTGTCATGAATAAACCAGTGAGAGAGAAAACCATGCTGGAAGTGAGCTTTGATTGTATTTTTCATGAGAAACATATGCTGTGCCAATTTAAAGAGTCCCAACAAACTGATTTTCATACCAAATGGACTACAAGCGGGAATATTTAAACAAATGTCCTTCCTCTGAGGACCGGCGAGGGCCTTGATGCGCTACTCACAGCTGATGCTGTGTTATCCACCAATACATAGTGGTTATGGTAATGATCGGTGCAGAATATATTAAAAGCCTTACCTTCTACTGTTTTTTAAGCAACCAACAGACCAGCTGGACCAATGAGGACAGGCCGTCTGTGCACAGATCAATGGTTTCATAGGCACCGGGGTAAGCTGAGGCCTGAGCGGGCACGGTATGTTGTAACTCACCAGCATGTTTGCTTACAGTCTAGCCTTAGCATATGAAGCGGTGCAAGAAAAATAGATCTGTTTAGCGCATGACAGGTTCCATCAATCAGGCTTGAGAGCTGCAAGCAGAGACACTCGGGGATCAAACATGGGCTCCTGTCTGCTGTTTTACACGCAGAGCCATGCCTGACTCCTCCAGTCAGGTAGCGTTTCAAGCCGACATCTGACTAGCCCATACACTCCAGGGGGTTTTGAGCTCGTTTCACCACTGCACTCACATACGCACACACACACACACACCGTCTTTAAGTATTTATGGAATAGAATTGGATTTATTCCTCTGATTCTCTGTTGTACCAGCTTGCCATCTCGCATGTGAGATGTGAATGAATGCTCGGTGTTACACTGGGTCTCAGCTTGTATGTGCAAAAACAATGAAATTCGCTGAGAAATTGAGTGGAAAACCTAACAAATGGATCCCATCACATTTATCAGTTGTGTTTTTTATTTGGTCTTAAAAGCATGGATCAAGTTCAAGTAGTTATTCGTGACTGTTGTTTAAGATGCTTAATATTCAAATTCTAGCCTCCAGGTGGACTGACAGGTACAACACAACATCCTTAATGCACCTGTGTCACAGACCTTAGACAATAGTTTCTCAATTAGAGGGTCGTTTCTAGTTTTGAGCGAGCAAATGGTGTGTGATTATATCCATTTATAGCATGACTCACTGTGAGAGGTACAACCGTCACTTGAGGGATCAAAATGTTATCACACTATCTTGTACACGGAGTTCACCGGCAACATTACAACACACCAATCCAACGTGTGATTGCGCGGTTGAAAGTAAAGCACTTTGTTTAATAACACCATTAAACAGGTGATTAATGAAGGTAAAGCACTTTGTTAAATAACACCTTCAACTGCTCTTCATTATTCATTTACCGTTTGTATTTATGTAATTTCATCTCTAATGTGATTATTAAATGACATTGTTGATCAGTTTTGACTGTTAAATGACAGCAACTACTGAACTTTAAAGTGGGCTGGTAGTCTAAGCAATCGCCGTCGGCAGCTGTTGCGCATAGCAACTATTTCAGTAACATGAGCATGTCAAAGGGTCTCAGTCTAGAGACTCTTTTGTTACTTAGCTTAACGGGTATATGAAATGTGACATAACACCATCAGCCCAGAAATCATCAAATTAACAGTCAACATGTGACATTCCATTAGAATGCAAATTTCATTCAATAAAAAAGAGAAATGAAACTATTCTAGAAACTTGAAAAAATATTTCTCTCTAGTATGCAGCATCAATTATAACAATGATGATGATGCTGATGATGATGGTGATTATTGATGCTGTTGCTGTGGTTATCCTAATTGTTGATGTTACAGATGTTGACAAACCGTGTTAAAAAGGGAAATCCAATTGTCACATAATTATCCTACAATTCAACAATAATTAATCTTAGTTTGGGACTTAGATTTCATTAAAAGTGCACCTAAAGGATCAAAACCTCTGAGGAACTTTTATGAGGACCAGGAGCTGCCAACAGTTTGCCTCCAGGTGTGATACAGCAGTGGTCCAAAACCTTTTTAGCGCCATGGACCGCTTCCATGTCAGAGGATATTTTCAGGGGCTGGCCTGTGAGGTGAAAATCTAAGTGGCTGAAACAAATTGAGATGCATCTCTAATTTGCAGAGGATTTTTCACATTTTTCTAAAACGAAAATCATAACTTGTGAATGTTGTTCATCCAGAAAGGCAGGTGTGCTTTCAATTCTTGAGAATTAATACAACAAATGCATATCTACATTCACTTGGAATACACATTCCCTCTGTTTTCCAAATATAAACAAGATATTGGGATAATATGTTACCACTCACTCACAGTGCTATTCATGCTGTCAGTTTTAACAAGAGTCAAGGATCACCTTATCAGGTTGTGTGTGCCTGTGTGTGTGTGTGTGTGTGTGCGCGCGTGATGTGAGAGTGTGCTCAGAGATGATTGTGTGTCTATGTCGGTGTATTCACCCTGTATCCTCTGTCACAGTTCAAAGTACCTATTTCCTCTGTGTTTTTTTACTTTTTTTTTTTTTGGTTGTTGTTCTATTTTTGTTTTGTTTTGGCTTGTGCACAACAGAGGGAAGAAAATAACTGAGAGAGTTATTGCAGTCTGGTTCTCCTGTTCATTTCTTTTAGAATAACAAAGGCAAAACAAAACTGTATCCATCCAACTGGTGGAATGATTTCACTCTCGTGTGATTTTGAAAATAAAGCTAATTATTACAGTGGTGATGGGAATTTGAGAATATTTTTTCCGATTTTTCAAACAACGAAACAAACCAAAAAAAAAAAAAATACTGTACGACATTAGACCGGACAATCACATTGCCTCTCAGTGATGAGGAGCTTGCTGAAGATGAAGGGGGCAGAGTGGAAAAGTGGGCACTTGAATCTTTTTGTTTGTTTTTGATGATGGATTTCAAAATTGTGAACAGGCATTTGGTCCGTCGCTCCATTAGCTTCCAAGTGCTCACAAATGTATTGTCATTTTGAGGGCATTTACACAGGCTGACAATTTTGCAGTCTGATTTGGAAAAATTGTCGTTTTACAACTCCACGTCTTCTCTCTACCACTTAATATTGCAAATGTACTCAACTGGTAGTGCTATCCTGTATTCGTCATGGGATTCACTCTGGAATGGAAATTACGTAAATAAAATAATATTGTCGCCAAACGTCTGTATGTAAAACCCACAAAGTCACGTTTTTCTGAGATGAGTGGCTTAATGGATGCTTTGAGAAAAAGGCCACGGCCATCTTTTCCTCTTCTTTAGATAAGATTCATCGAGACAGGCTTTCTACAACCAAATCTCATACCAAAGAGGTTTGAGACTGGTACGCACATTAGCCTTTACGATACCTGCAGATTTTTGGAGGTATTTAAACAGCATTTGTACTAAAAGTGTATAGGCATACATTACTCACATTAGCTAGATGGAGTGTGTGTGGCCACGCCAGTAAATCAAACAATGAACCATCTCATAAAACAAAACAGCAGTGTGGGACGGATTCACCAGCTGCGTCTCCCCCTCTGTATTTTCTTGATGTAGGAAACCTATTATACCGCACATTTAATCAAACACCTTTGGGAGGAGTATCTGGACACAGTCTGCGCCCCCAGCACACAAACCCACACCTATGTGTGTCTATGTGTCGGAGCACCAGCAGTGAATATATGAGAGTCTATTTGTACATGTTACATCATCGTTGCAACGCTCATGGCCAGGAAGAAGACATGCAGTACAAAATGAGAGAGAAATTTGAGCAGCGTTGCATCACTCCCTCCTTGTTCACAATGGAAATGCCAAATTATGATCACCAGCCGAACAACTTAACCACCCAGCAGGACTGCTCTCTCCATCTTAGAGTGCGGAGTGTGTGGCAGCACAGCCTTGGGGGAGGTCAGGGGCTCTACGATGGATGGCTGAACTAAAGATTGTAAAATTGCATCTAGGATGCAGCGACCACAGCAAGCTCAAACTGGAAAAGCGTTGAGTGACAAGTGTGTGTACGGCTACACCCTGCCCGAAAATACCATCGATCTCCTAAATTTCTACAATAACCTGCGTGTGCGCTGTAAGGAGCGACTAGCAGAATGCCAATTCCCCAACACTTGTCGTTTTCAATGAATGCACAAGTCTGTAACCCAGCTGCCACCAATTGGATCAGAATCAGTGGAGGTTTTATTCCTCCGGGCAGTGCCTGGAGCCTACGAATTCACAGAAACAACCGCCAGTTGCGGGGAAGAAACGTAGTTGCACATTTTGATGGGGGATTTGTTGCCGCTTTTGACACTGCATGTTTCTCCTCCCCTGTGAGCCACTTTTGAAGCCGATCACCAGCCAACTCCCAGTAATCCCTCGGGAGAAGCGGCTTGGTCGTGTGTTATCAGTGTTTGGATTGTCGCGTCAGGTTATTACCATCCACTCCACACGCTGTACATGTCAGCAGAACACACGCATATGCAGACATTGTTTGTCTCTTCAATTTGTATGCAGGATCAAAGAAAAGCCAGTATGTTGGAATGCGTTCTTTTTTAGAAAATCTGAGGCAAACCGTATTAGACTGAAAAACAAATGTGAGCAATTTCAGAATTGCAGAACACAGAATCTGACTAGTTACAGGGCCACGGCGTGCATTTAATTTGTTGCGGTAGAAGACACTCAGTCGAGCCCCTGAGATGGCAGGGACATATTTTCCTTTATCTTGAAACCATTGTGTTATTTTTCATCGCTGGTGACATTTCAAAAGCTATCTCCCTCAAAGTTCCAACCTCACCTACCAAGTCCTGCCCTTAGCGCAGTGGATTAGGTGACAATTTGTTTAAAATGTCATCCTCTCTTCAAATAACATTTGTACGCAGCGGGACTTATTGGACTTCCTGGTCTACGTGCGGCTCATCCCAAGGTGAGGGGTGCGAGCTGAGGGGATGGATACTGAAGGCTGGCAGGTTTTTTTTTTTTTATCCTCTCTCAATGAAGTATTTAATGTGGCCAAATATATATCAAATTGAATATAGTTGTAAGTTCATTACATAAATGATTCATTACAATACTGATTTCGGAAAACGTTGTGTCAGAGTCAATGTATAGCAGGGGCACCCATTACGTGGATCGTGATCGACCAGTCGATCACAAAGGATAGATAGATAGATAGATAGATAGATAGATAGATAGATAGATAGATAGATAGATAGATAGATAGATAGATAGATAGATAAATAAATAGATAAATAAATTGAAGACGGCACGTAGATCACAAAACATGCTTAATTTACGGCACTGACTGCAGCAAAACTAACAAGCTAGCTAACAAACTTAAACTTAAAGAAAGTTAAAAAAAAAAAAACAAATGAGTGGAGGAGCGAGACAAAGCAAGAGGCAAGTCACTGTCACACTGAATGGGAGCAGGACTTTTTTTCCACTTAATCATTTTCGAATCATTTTGCATTTGCCTCATCTGTCAGTCGACCGTGGCAATACCAAAGACAGAAGATGTGGAGCGGCATTTCGATCTGTCCATTAACGCTATGGTACAGACTCCTCACTACAAAGTAAGCTAAGAAGGATGGAAGAAGGAAGGAACTACTTTGAGAGACTTAAAAAAGGCATGAATATTATCTTCCATCGAGGCTGTCAAGCTGTCAAGAAGCACAGTTAGAGCAGGATCTGACCCAGTGGTCCAAACGGTTGGGCCAAAAGTAGGGTTACAGTCAACACTTTTTAACTTTACACATTTTACCTTCATAAAAAATTTAGACGTTTATTTACAAATATTTACATACATTAGATTTACATGTTAGACATTTTCATTGAACATTCAATCTCTCAAGTGCTCAAAGTGTCCACCTTCAACCTTGCAACAATCTTCGTCTCTGGCCAAAATACTCTAACACACAGAATGGCATGAATGCATCTGAACGTAATCTTTCTGTTAATTCGCTGTGAGGGGATTCCTCTCATATACCTTGTTCTTGACTACACCCTCAAAAAAAGAAATCCATTGGTGAGGGTGAACCAGATAATGAAGTAACTGTAACCCCACATTTGGCCCACCCAAAATATATAAAGAACAGTATATATAGATCTTGTTGACTAGGCCATTTTGAAAGTATCTCACGAGCCAAAAAAGTGTGGGCACTGTACAGTGTACAGTTTGAGAGATGAGGTATGGGAGGACCGGGACTTGATGTCACATGGGTAAGTTGTCACATTGCAATTATCTTCCCCACAAGAGGGGGCAACTAAAAAATGGAATACTAGTTTTTATCTTTTCATTGTCTGATGTCGTGTAAAGACTGAGAAGAGAGTAGCGCATGGTGAGTTTAGGAGAGTATCATGTTACCATTTTGAACATCCCAAAATAAAAAATAAAAAACAAAATCGACCTCATATATTTGAAATAATCTTCTTACAGATAAAAATCTTCACAATGATATGTGTGGACTTGTAAGAGGAGAGATTAAAGTATCCTGTCATATCTCCGTCACTGTTTTGTTGTGAGATAACTTTAAGCTAGAGCTACCATTAGCAGATATGGTACTTTGGGGCAACGTGTCTCGGTGATCTTGGGGTAAGTTGTCTCATGTCACATAACACACACACCAAACACTGACACACCCGTGAAGGAGGCACTTGAAGCTAAAAGGCAAGCACAAAGACGAAAAAGGGTATTCAAGAAAAAAATGTAAGGCAACCAAATCTAAACCTTCCAAAGAAGCAAAGCGCAGGGAACAAACAAAGGGCATGTACAAAAAGAAAAACTCCAGATGAGTCGTCATTGGAAGGAGATGAATCCCTGTGCCTCGTCTGTGTAGAGCCATTTGGAGACAGCTGGCCAAGAGAATCCTGGGTGCAGTGCATGATGGGTAAAGGGTGGGCCCACGAACAGTGTACCCCCGGCAAATCTCTGTAAGTGTGCCAGGAGTCTGATTTGGATGAAAAGTGTGACTAGCAAGGAAATTTCTTTGTCAGGTTTTGTATGAGTGTATATAAATGGATCTTCAAGCTCTTTTTAGAAACTCTGACTACGTTTCTTTAAGTTTTATCTTGAACCAATGCTTTCTTTTTTTGTAATTCAGTCGAATCTGTTATATTACGAGAAGCAAACAGGTATTTGAGGCTGAGAGCTGTAGATAACAGCAGTTCCTACGGACTTCGGCCCAGTGAATTTTGCATCCTGCCATTTTACATGTCAAATTGCCAGAAAAGAGGAAAGGCTGACAACGAGAGCTGCCACCTCTAACCTCTAGAATGAAAACTCAACCTGAACAGGTCTGAAGTCCATCAAAGGGCCACAATGCAGGGACATCTGAGGACAATTGAGGCTTTCTCTTGGGAAGAGGCCATTTCAGTAGCTAAGAGACGCACAAATTATGATTGGAAAACTAAAAGATACTTACTCTTGGCCACTTTCACACTACTAAATCTGACCTTTTGTCACAGTGAGGAGAGCCCCGATTTTAGCCACACGGGTAGGAATGGCTCAGATTAAAGATTCTAAGCCTACAGAGGAGGACCCATGAATATCTCACAGATTAATTTGTCCAAGGGCAACATTCAATAACTTTTTCAAGTGTAATGACAACTTTCAATGCCTGGCTTCAGAATTCATCTTCAAGAAGAATAAGAACCATGACAATAATTTTGTATTTGTTTTATTCGCAGCAAAATCTAGTGTGACGTCTTACCTTGTGTAGTATGACAATTTACCCCATGATGGGGTAACATGTCACAAGAGCGCACTCTATTGGATTACAGAATTTTGCATCGACATGAGATATGAAAATGACATGATACAAAATATGTACTTGAGGCATCGGTCTTTCATCTGGTACACATATTTCTGTAATCTGATGTATCGATTCCAAGAAATACACAAGTGTGTAAAAAGTGTGACAACAACCCCCGGTCTCCCCTGCTTTGTTCTTTGTGCCTAATCTTAAAATATTCACGTACATGGTGCTGAATCGTCTCTCAATCTCAAATAATGTTTGTTGTTCCTCCTGTGACAAAACACTGTACATACAGTGTGAACGAATTGTCTCAGCACATTGTAAAGAACTTCTTATCTGAGATGCCCATCTGATCAGTTTTCTACACTTCAGAAATTTTGCATGTTACCACAAAAGTTACCTTTTTGACAATGATTCAAGAGTCATTCCTTTATAGATCTGTAATCTAAGGTATTCTAAGCGGGAACTCTTGTGTTCCACATCTTTTGTTGACTGTGAGCGCTGTAGCAGTGTGACACTGTCAGCCTGAATGTGGTCCTGATTCCTTCTGGTCCTATGACCTTGTCCAGCCCAAACAATGATAGAAGATATGAAAGCAAGGGTTTTGACACACTCTCGGTCACGAGTGATAAATAAAAAAAAGCACACGCTTCATGAATGAACCAGAAAAACAATCAATCTCTCTTTGTTCTGTCTGGCGCAGTCACATCGCCATGGTTACCAGGTGACCGTTACAATGTCCCGGGTTCCAGATCAAGCGAAGCATCTCAGCACTGTGTATTATGCTCAGGTCTATTCGCCTCTTACGGCTGTTTTGGTTTTCCCGCTTTCCACCTGCAGTTAAAGGCCACGCAAATACAGTAGGTCATACATTTGCATTATCTAAGTGAGAGTATGAACAATGCTCGTAATTGTGCAACCACTGTTGCCTTTCTGGTCGATTCCCGTCGGGAAATTTTACATATCCAACGCTGCTCCATGTGCTGGACAAAGTCACTATAGCACCCAAAATATATAGCGAAAGAATGAGTGTTCAAAGGCTACAGAGGCCTCTAAGCTCTTTAGTGGATGGTGGCGAATCACTCTCCAGCTCTGCTGATGGATTTATGAACTGACCAAGCCAACATTGAGTCATTTTATTAGACACTTACTTGACCAAGTCATGCAGAGCCCCAATTCGAGCCGCCGTATGGGTTTTAGCATCCTGGGGAAAAGCCTTTTGATCTTACACTGCGTTTCAGCATCAACGGCCTCAGATGTGAAGACTGTTAATAGAAAGTGGCGCCATCAGCATTTTTTGCCTGTTCGATTTTTTTTTCTTTTTTTTTTTTTTATCCAAAGTTAAACTACAACCACTTACAATGATGACTTACTCTGCGCCATCTGGGCCATGTTTGTGCGCTGGACACTTTCCTGTATAGCGCAGTAATTCATCCTGCTTTACACCATCTCATAAAGGACAGTACATTTTATGTCCTTTTACGCAAATTTTAAGATGCAGCCGTAGCTTTAGTTTCTCTTCAGTGATATACCGTAAGCATGAAATATCAGAGTGCAAGATGGAAAAGAGGGTTCAGCGTGAACTGATTATCAGTAAATTTCATTACTTTTTATTAACTATGGGCATCAAAGAAGACAAATCCTGATTGGATTGACTTTTGCCCCTCCCATGACTGCCACATTCTTGTTTTGTTCCTCCTTTTACATAATCAGAGAGCAGATTGTTTCGTAGGTGGTGAACATGTCCATTTCAGACAATGATGAAAGGGATTTAAATGTCAGCATGGACAAATAGCTGTCCTGAGGTCAACTGCTGCAGTCCGTAATTTGATAATGACGAGATCACTCCAACACAAACTCTGTGCTTTGCATATTTGACTGTGTGTTTGCGCATGTGTCTCTCATTTTCTCTGACACACCAAAAGAGACATTGGTCCGAAGTCCATGAAAAGGTGAGCTCCTTTTTTTTTTTGCCTGATTACAAGTGTATGTGACTCATCAAGGCTGCGATTCCACTTGGCATTTTTTTCTGGAACACATTGCAGAACAGTACCATGACTAATACACAGGCAGCTGAACAAATGAGCAAACAGTTTCTGCATGGTCGATGGCCTCACATATTAATGCATTTTGAATTGATATAATGGTGAGATCCAGAAGCATGTACAGCCATAATAATGAAATCATCTCTCAGTTTACATGCAAAACCCATAACTCCCATTGCAGCATTCCAACTCGATAATCCATTAGTTGGCTAATAATCCTACCTGCAAACTAAATCACCTATGTTTGGATCATTTATGAGAGTGATCGGGCCTTTGTTTACCACTCACTGACAAATTATTATCTACGAAAAACCAGACAATCTTGAAATTAAGAATTAGTATTACAGTTAATAGTATTTCAATGCTAAAGATTGCAACACTGCACAACTTAGTTCCCCATCAAGGAGAAGAAAACTTGAAAAGGAGGAGGAGACTTCTTAATTGTTTGGATGTTTTCAATTTCTGTTGAATGGTTGATACTTTGTTGATCCTGTGGGAATACTTCTCTTGATCCACTGCTTCCCGTCTTCATTCCCTGACGCCATTTCCTGTGTCCCATACTCATTGGCCATTACTCATTTTCATTGGCTGCTGGCAGCACAGTTGAGCATCGCATCAAAAAAACTCAACCACACTGGATCGACCGCAAGGTGCAAACTTTGTCCAACTTGGAATTGTTAGAAACATCATACACAAAATCCTGAAATGTGTGCTCAGCTTTAGGTTTAGTTCATTGGTCCAATATATTTCAGGATATCAGGGGGAAAAATCACAGGAATAACATTTTCCCCTCTACAGGTTCATCCTCTGTGCCCGACTAATTTCTAAATAGTTTTGCCTTCCATCATCTGTGATTAAACACTTTGGAAAAGGGAGCACGCATCCGCTCGGGGAAATGGGAGGTATTGCTTGTATAGCGCGGCACGAATGCGGCAGAAACGCCTGTCAGACCTCGGCGTCAGCACAGCTTGATAGCGGCGCTGTGTTTCTTGACAGTCTTGACCTCTGTGCTCTTTCTGTTGTCGGCCACATACAGTGCTGAGAGGTGAATTGTTTTCCTGGCAGCATGGATGCGGCGTGGCAGGGGTGGGGGGG
>OMPJ01012858.1:3346-20580 GCA_900312935.1 Carapus acus | reverse complement strand
CACGCAGGTTTCTTTCACAGATGTAAAAAAGAACCCCTCCTCCCTTTCGTTGTGAAAGTGATGAGTTTTCTTTCATTTTCCTGCCATGCTTTATAACCTGTATTGAGCGCCCATCTTCGCTGCTTCCCCGCTAGCTCTCCCTCCACTCGCACTGCGCACAATACCGATCATTGAACTGGAGTAGGTCAAACTTCACCCAAACTTATCTAAACCTCATGAATAATGAACACATTTTAGGATATTGTCATTCTAAAATGTCGGTGTGATTTTTTTTTTAAAAATAGCAACAGAATAAAATAAAATTTTAGATGCAGCTTACTGGTGAGTGGTGCTATTTTTAGAGAACGCCTACGGGCGCCTCATGTGGTCATTGCGGGCGACCTGGCGCCCGCGGGCACCGTGTTGGTGACCCCTGCTTTAGAGGCTTTCTCTGCTTAATGGCCAAAATTTTGATAGTTACCTCAAAAGAAAATAGGCACACATTTTATTTAAATACACAATGTTTTTGTTTTTTGCAGTGTTAATGCATCCATGCTTAAGTCATTCAAATTCTCAGCCAATAAAACAAGTGCCATACATGCTTCGATGCAACAACAATAGCATCAGCTATTGCTCCCCATCATACAGTCTGCACTTCCCCCTGTATAATATGTCTCCATTGCATTATGTACAGTGTTCCATCTAGATAGTTCTATCTTTTATATTGGTAGTTTTTTGTTTCTTGCTTATTTCTTTCCTATACTGTCGACTCAGAGAGCCCTTCACAGGAGCTCATGTGTAACTGGACTGCTAATTCATGTACAAATGGCAAATGCAACCCTTTATGCCCTTGAATTTTCACTCGTAAGGGCATCCCGCACAGTCACATTTTCACAAAACCCTGGTGGTATTTCCCCTCTTGGTTAGGGGTTCAGCATCAAATGTGACCATTATTTGAAATACTTAGCTATCAAATCACCTGTGCAACTAAAAGCACACAATACAAAGTACTTTGCAGAACTTGATATACTGGACAAAAAAATCTAAATTGGTTAGGGATGGGATTCACAACAGAAATATGTTCACATTGCACAAGAAACTGTCTGGTCACTTGCATTCAGGCCTCCTGGCACAGGACAAAATTTTGGAAAGAGGTCACTGTCGCATATCATTGGCTGCTGCATCCCGTCCTCCAATTAATCCTCCCTTCAAGGAGGGCTATTAGCATTTACACCAAATAAAAAAAACATTAATCTTGTCCTCCTGGGCCAACCCATCACCAAGTAAACAACCCCCATTAGCTGGAAATCAAGCGTCACCGTACATATTGCTCACAGGAGGCACATCTCTATAGAATGTAAACACACCCGTCTCATCAATAGTCCCCAGCCCTCCTGCTATACCTTAATCGACCTCCCCACGTCATAATTAAATCAGACATTAATTTCTCGTCTGTAAGCCAATTAACCCCATCAATACTCGCATATTTGTGTATACTGCACACGTTGTCATGTCCTGGGAGGCCGAAAACTTTTGTGGTAACCTCAGGACCACCAACAGCACACACATCCGTAATGTCTTGTTTATTTCTTATTCATTACATATTTATTCATTCTTATTTCTAATTTCAATCTTATTTTGAATAATTTCATTTTACAACTGAGTTTTTTTAATCATTCTATGTAAGATGCAGGACTTTCCTTCTGTTGCTTTGTATCCAAACCTCTGAGTCTTTCAACGGTCTGCCCATTTCATGGTGGTGATTCACAAGTATGACTATGCACTTTCATGGATTCAGACGTGCTTTGTCGACGGGGGAGGGTGGGGCGGCACGTGACTACTTTCTACACGGCACACCTAACGACTTCTTGCAGCACACCAGTGTGCCACGGTACACCGGTTGAAAAACACTGAATTAGATGTTACATTTTTTAAAAATGATTACAAAACAGTTGATAATAAAACAAGAGAAATTTAGACAAGAGTACCTGACAGCACTGTGAAGGGAAGTTTGACTTGGAGATGAATGAGTAAGAGGAGAAGTGGATGGTCTGAAGTTGCACTGCAATTCTTCTGTAACTGTAGAAAGTGCAGAGAAACAGTTTGACAAATCTGAAAGTGTGAGCAGGCCACATTAACATGAATATATAGCAAAATTTGACAGTTCCCATGGTGACCACACATTTTGCAGTAGAGGGTTTCAGTTTTGTTCACAGGATTCAAGTACTAAGACCCCAATGCAATTTTCAAAGGGCATCTAAAAACATCAGTTATATTGAAACAAATTTCAATGGGCTTAACAAAAACTCAAAGACATTCAGACAAACAGTGTGTCATGCATTTGTCATCCAGAAGACAGGGATAAAACATTGGTGCATTTTAATAGATGTATGCAAGCATCTCTGATCCTTGAATAGTTCAATTATTTTGTTCCACTTGCCGGTTGCACAATCTACTGAGGGGCTGGGCAGCTGCGGGGAGAAGCTAATAAAATTTTCCGCTGAAGAAAAACGCGCTGGGGCTCTGACCGGATTCATGGGTGGTAGTTTCCTCTTCGAAGAGTTGTCAAATTTGTCATGCTGTTGCTGACACAACCGTCTCTGAAACAACAAGGGCACAATGATGTAAAGTGGAAATGAGACACATGAGGACATCATACTGGACATTCTGGACATTCATGTTGGACATTTCCTGGGACATAATCTGTCCTGGAGACTGTAAGTCAGAAAAAATGGTGCAGGAGACAGCAACTGCAGGATGCGTGGTAAAAAAAAGCTTATCATTGTCACATACTTCTGTATATGACACCGTTCTGTTGATTTTGTCTTTTGTAGACATTTTGCTAGATGAATTGCAGGTCTTCACAGGAGGAGCCTTGTTGACTGATATTTCAGCCCACGCGGTTGCATCAATATTGTTGACTGCAGGGAATTTTTGTGTTGAAGACCTCTGTGACCCCACCAATCTTCGAACACTGTTGAATGGTGCTTGATGAGAGGGACTTTTTTTTGCAATACCTCTATCTGGTGATGTATTTGATTGAGACACAAACTGATACATGGCAGACATGCCAGATTTTAGGTGCGTCTTTGCCGTTTCATCTTTCTCCCAAGGCCCTGTAATCAAAATCCTCTCATGGAACTCTTGATTACAAACCTGTGCAAAGTTCTCAATTTGAGAGCTGCAAAGGTCATTCGCCCAACTGGTAATGTTGAAAGAGGTGTGGACCACAGACTTGTCTTCACTGTCACAAAAATCTGTCTTTTTAAGGTAGTCGTCCATGTCAAAGGCACTTGTGTTGCTCGCACAGGTGGAAATCCGGTTGTCTTCATTGTGAATCTATGCAATAGAAAATCAACATGTTAACAAATGTGCATGTGTGAGTGATTGAGAGAAATAATCAATTCAACATTTGGAATTTTTGGCACCTATCTTACATGTTTGTCTTGGTCCTTTTCCTCTGCAGATGCTGAACCAACACATTTGGCGGGGTAAGGTTCAATTATATTCCCTTTCCTCTTTGATAGCTCCATGATCATATCAGCCAGTTGGGATGGGTCACTACTAATGGATGCATCAGCAATAGCTGATGCAATGGTGCTAATACTTAGCATGGTGTTAGTGGTGCTGTTGTCAGGGGACGCACTTTTATTTTCTGCTATACTTGTCAGACAACTGGAGATCTGAGAGATGTTTGGCTCTGCAAGAGGATCAATACAGCGCTGAAAATAGAGAGATGACAAGAAGTCTGTAGGCCATAACAATAGCTCAATTTTAGAAAAAATTCAGATCCTGATTACAAATGTGAGTGATAAATGAATAGTCATCTTCTCACCTGAGGCTGGATGTTGCAAGTTCATACTAGGCAAACCTTGCACTACAATCCTTAGCTTCGACTGCATTGTTACTAAATTCTACAAGACCTCAGTCTACATCCTGGTTTTTCCCAAAGGAAAGTGCCTGGAAAACCTCGAGGCCTGCAACAATGAGGCATCCTTTTCCCAATGCAAAAGCACCTCTGTGTACTTGGCTGTACATTGAGGAGGAGTGGCTGAACTCTAAAGTCTCTCTAAAATGAGTTTCTAAGCCTGTCACTAACATACTGTAGATGGCAGCCACTCTTAAAGAACTACGGCCAAAAGTTCAAAAGCCATAAGTTCACATCCGTTGGTTCATGACAAACAGACATGAGAAACCTTAGTACTGATTGATAGGGCTAGGGCTTTACCCGCCGACTCAAAACCTTTTTTGGTCACAATGAGGATTGTGGATTGGCTTCTCTCCCTCATTCAGATTTTATGGCCAGTGTGACATCATTGACACCTAACTTCAGTCTAGAATCCCCCATGCAAAAGCCTCACCAAAAGTAAGGATTAATTTACCAAAACAGTGGCTTGGTTACTGGTTTCAGGCCAAGAACCATGGCTGACAATTTTTCTACTGTCATCACCACTTGACAGCGAACAGATCAAGTGATTCAAAAAAAATATGCCAGCATTATGCCAGCATGACATCTGGAAGCAGGCATTTTCTTTAAGGTTAAAGGGAAAAAAAAGGAAAAAGAATAGGTACAGCCAATTTCCAGTCATGTTACATGTTGTTGCAAAGGTCCAGAGGGTCTTACCCCTTATGGCCAATTGTCCCACAAGAAATCCACATGCTCGATCAAATTTGAAGTTTAACAAATAAATAATCCTTCCTCCCCACATCAGTTTTGGGGAGGAGCAATACTCAGCACTTTTGAGGGGATGGAACCACCACCTCTGTTTGCAACTCTTTTACCCTGATCCCTGACTTACGCAAAACCTTTACTCTTGATCTGATAAATTACACTACCTTATTTTCATTGGGGGCTTGATCAGTATCCTCGAAAGTTGACACTCTTTCATCTGTTTTATCCATGATATCTGCAAGACAATTGTCAAAAAACATTGCGTTTCAAAATGAAAACAAGGGCAATCCAGTCCTTGAAATGAGGCAAAGATATTCCTTAGCCTTAGGGATGATTTGGACATACGAGGGTTGAATGATTTGTTGGCATCACTGAGCTGTGTGGCTTCATTGAGAAGAGAGCCACTGCTGGGTGAGAGGTCCAAAGAAGGAATGAGTGCAAATGGCGCTCGCTTCTCTGGAGACGTTATAATGTATCCAAATGATGGCTACAAGGGAGAAAGGGTTACATGTAAAGCACATAATTTAAAGCAACCTCAAAAATGCTAATTAATTTACCCGTTTAATGCATTCTACATCATATCCTAGACTGCCAAGGGCTTCAGACCGTTCACTGAAAAACTGCCCCAACGAGAGACGCAAGTAGCTTGCGTCTGCCTGTTCAAACTCAGAAGAAGCTGATGAAGACCCCATTAGGTTTTGGCTGCCAGTGTGGACTCTCCATGAGAGGTTGATTTGACAAGGGCTGCTTCTGGCCATTTCAATCTGCTCTTCCTGCATAGGGAGACAGCAACTCTTTGATGTGCCTTGAGACTGCAACTCAGACCTTCAAACAGCTAGAAAGCACTGTCAAATGAAAGCATTAAGTATGCATTTACAACACATTCGTAAAACGTGCCAATTCCTCCTTCAACATTTTGCAGAGAGTGAAAAGGCTGAGTGGTCCAATCCAATTGACACATCTGCCTACTGCCACACATCAGTAGCATGCTTAACAAATGAGCCGACCAATCTTAAAGTTGCAGCGTCTTTGCTGAAATGACAATTTCCCAAAGCCAATCCAGGCAATAAGAAATGAGAGTAACATGAAATACTATACCTGCATAAATTGGTGCACCCTCTCAAACTCCTCTTGATCACTAGCAATCAATTCGACTGCATTACCTGCATTACAGAATGAAGAATTTATTTTCCTTAAGCATTTGTGGCATTGCAGGAAGATGATGATATGATACAGATGACAAATTATCCTGAGGTAATACATACAGGAAGGAATGAAGTCCTCTGTCTGAAACATGGCACCATCTAGTGTTTTTGCATCCACCTCTTTCTCAAGGCAAGAATAATACGCAAGGTCTGTCACCCACAGCCCCTCCTCATTCTGGTACACCACATTAGGGAATGTACTGGAATCTGTAGAGACAAAGATTGTCATACCACCAGAACAAGGATGGCGTGGATTTGTAATCCTAGTCACCTTACTTAAACATACATGGAAATTATTCGTATTATACAGTAGACTATACATAAATGGGACACAATGGGGATGGGACACCACAGCTAAAAGGGTGTCAGATCAAAGACTCTTGGTTATCATTAAACGTTGCTTTACAATAAACCAACATCAAGTTCAATAGTCCTGTTCAGCTGAAAGAGTTACAACACAAAACAATTTAGTAAAAAACAAACTGATTGTTGTGGCCAGTTGATTCAAGAGCAGGTAGCATGAGCATAATTATAATTAACTATTACAGCTTAAAATTCAATACATTGGTCGACTCATTAATGACCTTACTTTTTTTTTTGCTTCAACATCGTTCTATAATTCTTATTAACTGAATGAAAAGGTGGTAGGCAACATTTGCATTTTGGGGTAAGCATTTTTGCTCACAGCAGATTCAGACAACTTCAAATTGAATCTCTAATCCTATTTTGACAGGACGGTGGCTCCCTCCATCACCTGATTCTTCCTGCTCCTGCTGGAAGCTCTCAGTTAAGTATTTGGGATCCAGTGAGGTGGACAGCAGATTGCAATCATCATCACCTGTACTCTCTGAGGTTTTGGATATTGCAACATCATCACATTGTCCTCCTCTCAAGGCCAAGCAATGACTTGCACAATCTGCTTCGTCCATGCAGTCAGTATTTGTATTTTCGTCTTCACAGAGTGGGAGAACCATCTAGGGGATTCGGAATGAACAGCTATATTACACTAACAGGCAGAATGGAATGATGCACTTCAGGACTCAAATTCAAAAACCAGTTATATGGTGATTCATTGATAATTTTTTACAGCATCACATGCTCATCCGGGATTTTCACCAACCCCAATGTATAGCGTTGATATGCACTGTATAAACAGGCCCTGGGGTTGAAAGTTGGTTAACCGATATTCTTCTTTCAGTTACCCCTGAAGGTGTCACTACAGCGGAACCTCTGTCTCCACCAATGCCTACGATTTGTATTTGAAGCTGATGTCCTCACTAAATCCATTAGCTCTCTCTGCAGTCGCACTCTTTTCCCCCTTTCTGGCAGCTCTATCTTGAATTCTTTGTCCAACATATCCACTATATCTCCACTGCACCTGACCAAAGAAACCGTACTTTTCTTAGTGACTAGAAAATTGCTGGACCTTGATGTGCCAATACAGTAAATCATTAGCCTGGTTACTTTCAACAACGACAAAAACCTAAGCATCTTCATCTCTGTCACAACAAAAGTGGACCAGTTTGGAGACAAGGTCAGAGAGGCAAGACTGAGATGGTATCAAAATGCGCAGAGGAGAGAAGGTTGATATTTTGAAATGAGGATATTGAAAATGGTACTGCCTGTTAGAGGAGAAGAGGAAGACCAGATAAGATTCATGGATTTAGTAAAGGAAGACATCAGGGGGTTAGGTGCATCAACAATTGATGGGAGGTGGTGACAGGGGATCTGCCATGGAGAGACCTTAACAAAGCAGCCAAGAAAAAGGGACAACAATGGTAAATTGATGAAGCATTGTATCCCTACCTCTGTATGTCTGAGCACATTGCTGCTTTCAAGTCTCAGGTGATTGATCAGATTGTCAGCTTCATCTGCACTGCTCCCTACTATCCCCACACCCCCCAAAAAATCACAGGTGGTTGACATAGTGCCAGTTGGTAGGACAGTTGAAACTCCATCACTTCCATTTCCTTCCCTTCCAATGCTCCCATTGACATGACCTGCACTACCTGATGACAACAAAAGGAAAAAAGTAATCACAACAGGTAGATGACTGTATTTGTAATCCAGCAGCTAAGGTCTTGAGAGCAATTGTGTTGACACAAAAGACTATTTGTACAGTACAGCAGGAACGGAGATACAAGTTTTTAATGCTAATCTATTACAGTACCTGAGGCATCGGTGACTGGACCTTCGTCAAATTGTCTGTGTTCAAGTTGTGCATGCATTAAAGATGGAGTACTATGACCGACAAAAGGCTCATCATAACAATTTCGTCCTTCCAAACCTGGCCTGAAAATGTAGTGGTTATCTTCTCCAACCTGCATCAACGGTCACACAAAAACATGAAGACCTTTCACACATTGAAGACATTACAGACTATAGAGGTAAAAGACTATCTAAAAAAACTCAACTTTAAATGTCATTACTAATTCTGGCAAAAAAGCAATAATTTGACAATTTTAAGTGGAAAAATTCAGACCAGTTCTGTAGAGGTGCTTTTCAGTCTTGTCTTGGTCATGCTGTTATTCATCATCTGAGCAGCGTCCAGGTAATTATCGTACTCTTCACTTGTGGGGTAGGTGTCCATACCCTTGGCTGCAACATGCACATCTGGCATTTGGGAGCCCTCCTACATTGAGGAAAGCGCAATTAAAATGAATGTATCGACTGAGATGAAAAGGAGTGCAAAACCACATACAATCACTGTTGAAAAAGCGGTGTCTATAATTTTCTTGCCGAGTGATACCCAATATCTTGAAGATGATAAAACAATCATCCCAACTTTCTAGGCTGTCCTATCATGCCACACTGCATTTTCCCCTTGATTGACATAAAGGCCAGCCAGTATAACTTCTGCGATATTGATCTGGTCCATGAGGCCAGTCTTTCCCAACCATTGCGCTGCAGCATACGAGTGTGCCATGAGATATCATTAGGTGTGCTGTGGTACAATTTCTTATGGACCGCTTACGACAGCTGATGACCGCTGTCAGCAATCTCATTCAGACTGGAGGACCCCTCCTGCGAGGGAAATACAGGTGCACACCCCACCTCCAACTGATGACTCTAAGATAATAGCGGAAAGACAGGCTCATGGACCCTTCCCGCCTCCCCAGACAACTGCCGTACGGTGTGGGTGTGCAGTGAGATTTTCTTTCATATTAAATGTGTGCCATGGCTGAAAAAGGTTAGGAAACACCGCGTTAGGCAACAGAGGGGGTTGCATTTGTTGTGTTTGCCATTTTGGTGTTTGGCGAACAATAATGCAATCCCAAACTGCTTTTAAGTGGTTTGGACAAGTAGGGTATCACCTTGTGATACCTTGACCTGCAGAGGTTGCATAGACAGTCAAACTCCACAAGGACCAATATGTGAGAGAGACAGACAGAGACACAGAGACACACACACACACACACAGACAGAGACAGACACACACACACACAGACAGAGACACAGAGACAGAGACACACACACACACAGACAGACACACACACAGAGAGACAGACACACACACACACACACACAGACAGAGAGACACACACACACACACAGACAGAGACACACACACACGCACACACACACGAACATTTAAGAGGAGCTAGTATGAAGTTTTGGTTGAAGGACTTGCAATTAACTCCCAGATCTTCTAACAGATTTTCTGACACTTATTTTATTAAAGAAAAAGGTAGGGATTAAGACCATGATATCTATACAGGAAATCGCTTGATCAAAGCATTAAAGTACTCCACTGCATGGCTTGCTGGTGGTGAGAAGGAGACCCGCAAGGCTTGAGTCCAGATAAAGGCTAGGTTACTAAGTAACTGCATGCACTGCTAACCATTCCCCTTCACCATGGGGATATGAACTTGCAGACAAACAATACCCTCAATCGCTGATATACAGCGACTGACAGGAACACCAACCAATACCAACTCATGAGGCAAAAGCCAAGATGGAGTCATAATTTACATCAACATTTAGTGGTGTAATTCAAGGTATGTCACTGCAAATACAGTGCCGCTAGGATTTTGAGCTGGCAGTAGTTAGCTTGCAGCCATATTGTGTGCCAAATAGGTTCTGTCAAATGACCACCACATGTGTAAACATTCTGCTGAGAGCTGATGCAAAGAGATTCATTAGCCCCAAAAATCTAAGAGGGTAGATATGGTTGGGTAGGGTTCAGTACTTTATTGATCCAAGAAATTTTCAAAAGGTGCTTTGAGATACTGCTTCAAGACCACAGACTGGAATGTACTGCCAAGTCCACAATGTGAGGGGACAGAGGGAGTGACTCAATGTCTGACGATTACCAGACGTGGTCTGCAAAACTAAAACTGCAGTGTTACACCAGGAAAAAGGCTGTCTTCAAGAGCTGTGGCAAGGAGGCAACGAAAGCAGCACAGGAAGCGGTGGAACGTTGCGACGAAAAATGGTAAGATCACAATGTGGAACAACATTAAGTAGGGCTAGGTATTCATTAAAACCTCACGATTCGATTCAGATTCTTAAGGTTTTGTTTGATTATCAATTCGGTTTTGATTTGTATGCTTTCATTCCAATCAGTGAGAGATAGAAATACACAAATGATAAATACAGATAGTACCTGTTGGATATTTAATTATTTTCATGCGGTAGTTTGCAGACAAAAGCTTTGTCGAGCTAAGTCTGTTTTGGATCAAAGTTTTTACCCGCAGGTTGTTATGGAGCATAGGCATGGTATCTGTTTAAGTGTTGCTCTTGTGCTTTGATTCTGCCTGGCACAAGTTACACAGTACCTTAGTTTTGTCTTGTTCGTGTGTTCTGGATATATATGGGAACTGAAAGGGAGTCCTTTATACCAGCCACAAGAGGTTCACTTCCTAGTGTAGAGGAATGATTTGGGAAGGTCAGACAGGCAAAACTGAGGTGGTTTGGTCATGTGCAGAGGAAAGATTGCACGGATATGGGACAGAGGATGTGGGAGATGGACGTGCCTGGTTGGGGAAGGAGTGAGACCACAGCGAAGGTTCAGGGATGTAGTTAAAGAGAACATGAGGGCAGTGGATCGTTGGAAGGACAGGAGGAGGTGGAGATCTGCTGTGGCAACCCTTGGGGGGGAGCGGTCAGAGGTAGTACCTCTGAATTTGGGATTTGTCTGTGTGTAGTGGCCACACACACATGCAGGCACACTCCAGGGGCCTCATTTATCAACAGTGCGTACACACATAAAAGGGCGCATATAACCCATATGCACTTTCTAAATCAAAGTGTGACATTTACCAATTGGTACTTGTGCGTAGAAACGTGTGTAAACTTATGCACACCTCTGACCACGCGTACGCACAACATCCCTCGATCCCTCTGTACAGGTACGCTAACCTGCTAAAGAGCGGCACGTACACATGAAGCGCTGTTATTGGCATTCACTTTGAGTTAGACTTGACTGGCCGCTTAAGTAAATAAGTGGGAACTGCGCGAAGACGTTACGTGTTTATCTAATTTACACGTTGGATTTAATTTTCTGCGCCACATCACTTGCTGAACGCAGCGATAGTAGGAACAGCATGCGAATGCACAACTGTGAAGTTCATGGGGAACATTGACCATGGACTGACTTGAGAATATGGAGAACCGTGCGCTGCAATGGCAGCACGTTTTCAAAAAGCATATGATGTTCAGCGAGAGAAGAGTGACTTCTCAGCAGGTCCGGCTTCCCGAAAAACACACTGATGGACTCTGCTGTGATTCACAACCCATGTTGAAGCAGGAGACCAGTCACAGCAAAGACACCATGTGTCTACCCTAGGATTCTTTGGCCAACCGGGAGATTTCAGTGAGAGATTGGAGACATAGGCGGCATCTCGCAGCCACAGTAGCCCTAAGCGTAATCATGCTTACAGTGTTGGGGGCAATAATTTCTCAAGCCCTGATTTACACCTCCAAGCAGGAGATCTGTGCCACATTATTACAGGGATCATTCCTACCATTTTTGGTAATTTGAGGGCATTTCTGTATGCAAATGACCCCAAACATGCACAAGCTTGGCAGTTATGCACAGGACAATTTTTACATCACTGATTGCGTACATGTGTGCATGCGACCCGCTCCCGCACGTTTAATAAAGGCAGATTTTTTGTACCTTTGGGTTGTTTGCACGATCAAAAATAGTACCTTTTTTCTCGTTGTTAAGGACAGGGGAAAAAAACAACAACATTGTAGTCCAGTGTTTCTAAGACAGCATTCTCCATTAAAAAAAAAAAACATCTTACCTGAGTGTTCAGAATATATTGACAGCAAGTTGAGGCCAATGTCAGGAGACCTGTTGGCAGATACAGTACATAAGGTGACGAAGAAAATGTTAATCATAGAAAATCTCATCTCATCTCATAACTTGGCTCACCACAGTTAAAAGTGTATCTTAGAATCAGCCAATACATAGGTACTGTGTGCCAGACTTGAATGAAAGGTTTCAAAACAATTTTGTAATGTTAGAAAGTGATAAAGGTCACCACATGAGAGGGAGTTTTTTTGTTTTTAGTCCAAGTAGAAGTTGAACTGTAACAACTACACTTGGCTGATTGTCAAGGACATTGCAGACCTAAAAAAACTGCAAACCCAGTTGTTCCATTTCAACTTCCGCTGGTACAGTATGCGGCACACTCGCAGCTGCCAAGGCTAATAATGTTACTGCAGCTCAGTAGTTTGACGTTCCATGGCACTGAACATTTTACCTGTTCCTCCCCTTAACCGCTCAGGCGATGAGCCTGAACCTGACTCAGGAACATCCAGCACTGAACATTGAATGTCTTCAAGACTACGTTTTATGTGTTTGTCTGAAAGATGAGCAGATCCGATTTCTTTGCAACAATGTCTGTAAAACATATGAATAAAAAAAAGAAAGAATATTTTCAGTGTACAATAATACAGGAATGTTCCCAATGCATCATCAACATGACTGGATATACTATAATGAGAATATGATAAAATGATGCATTTTCATATCTGGTTTACCCATTTCAGTTTCAATCGTAAAATAACAATCTCAAAAACATTTGCCCTTTAGAATCAAACAAGCCATTCAAACGGTAGAAAGAGGTGTTATCTTTTCGAGACTTGACACACTGAACAGAAAAGAGAAGATCTGGACGGTACAAAAAGATGAGCTGCTAAATATGCTTGGATATCCCACCTGTTGATAGTTACAGCTCTAGTTTTAACCACTGTTGATGCAGCCAAGGGCAATCCTGGGTCTGAGCCCAGCGTAGCGTTCCCCAAAATGACTTGCCCAACCGTGCTATCAAGGGAACTGCAGGAGAAACTGGGTAAGGCCTCATTTTCCAGGTTGAAAAAGCTGTCGGCCATGATCAGTGACGCAGAACCAAAGTCGGATGTGACTACAGTTCAGTTGAAGTGAAGACCACTCGACATGCCTACGCACAGACAACGAAATTAATGTTACTACTGTTGGTAAATCTCTATCTCCTCTCCTCCCACAGCCCGGATCCGGAAGCTGTAAACTTGTTCAGTGAAGCTCTATTTCACACTGAATGTGATTCTGGCCTTTAAAAAGAAATGTTGATTGACTGAAAAACAATATACGAGACTTGCTAAGTGATCCAGCGCACCCCAAATCGATTCTTCAGACGAAACAATGTTCTCGCGTAACTCGTGATAATGCGATTTAACAAGAACCTTCATTGTTAAACTGAGTAACAATTGTGTATTACAACAATGAATAAAATCTACGATAATACTCCCCGGCGTAGTGGACAAGACAACATCGACACATACCACAGCCACAGCACAGGAAGCCCGCGCAAACTCCTTTCAAAAGGGCGGAGATTTAATTCTCATCGTCTTGCCCTATTGGACCGCTAAAGTGAAACTTTAAAACCCGATTGGATAAAACTCAGCTCATCCCAGGAGAACTTCAACTTGAGTATGGTTTAGGTCCAGCCTCCTCTCAAAAGTACTGTCAATGTAACGACTCTTTAATCCCGTTTAATGACTTGCCGGGGTAGACTATCAGCAATAAAACTGGCTACTGTTCCTGATGTTGTTGACTGGAGACTCAATTAGAGACACTACAGGCATGGAGTGCTTGCGGTTGACTCTGTGGGCATAGGGATGTAGTTGTGGGCTATCGACGGGGTGAGGGGAAGGCCGGTTCTTTTCATAGAACCGGCATTTTTGGCATAGCCCATAAGCAGGAGTCAGCTCTGTCGGTCTCCAAAGGTCTCTTTATTTTCATTTGTGTCCTGAGATTTCAACTTGACTTGGCAAAAAAAAAAAGATTTGAATGTTGACAAAGCTCCCTCTGGTTCGGGAGGGATCGGGATTCCTTTATTGTCATCACAGCAATTTACATTGTGCAATGAAATTAAGGTGCTCAGTTCCAGTGCAAAATGTACTTTAAAAAAAGGAGGAAAATCAATAAATCAATATACAGAGGAAATCTAGAGAAATATATACAATGCAGAGCATTTATGAATAATAGCAGCAAATTTAAAACAAAAATCGTCGGTGGAAAAATATCTTCAGATCACAAACAGAACCAAAAACAAAAAAAAAAAGTATGAATGTCTACAGTGCAGATTGGCAGGATGTGCTGATAAGAATTCCCTCTCTCTTCATTGGAGATGTCTGCGGTGATTCAGAAATGTCTGGACCACAGTAGTTCATCAATGTAAATGAAGCTCAATTTGTAAATTCAAATTGAACGTGGTGATAACGTGTGCATTTCAATGTTTCACTGCCATGTAATCTCGTTGCCGCCTCTAAGAAATGGTGGAATCCCACCTAAAACAAAAATCCTCCTCTTTGTTATTGTTCTTGTTTCGTGTGCATTGATTTATGTTTGGTGAATGAAAGTTGTCTTTCTTAATGATTGTTTGTTCGTAAACTATTGTTTGTTTGAAACTACCTCAATTTGCATGTTATGTTGTGTATGTGTTTGTCCGATAATATAAATTATGTGTGTTATATTATTAAGTGTAGATCAGACATGACTATACAGTAATTTGACACTTGGCTGCTCTTTTCACCAAGTACTTTTTTACCTTTTGCCCACTGATTTCTTAGTTGGCAACTTGTCCTTTCACTACAGTAGTATTATTTTGAGGTGACATTATATTTCAGGAAAGGGAATTGTTTTCTTCCTCCTCACTCCCTAACATCTTCCTCACCAACGCCAGATCCCTGGTTGATGAACCGAGGTCATAGCCGCATTTTGCTGCTTTCCTCTGTACTTGCATCCGAACTGTGCACCTTAATTTCATTACACAATAAAGATTCCTGATTCCTGATTCATTACCCAATTATGTTTGTCTTTCAAAATGTTCGTGTTATACTCTACACTCATGGTGAACTGTTGTACTTGAAACTGTCATTTGGACAATCACGTCAAACACCAAACCAAACTTTAAAAAATACAGTTATGTAACATAATAAAGTGAAATGATACAAAAAAAACAGTTGTGGGTGACAGGGTGCGTGATTGCATGAATACCCACTGTGATCTGCAAGAAATAAATGGGATTGTTTGTTCGTCCTTTTCCAGGATACATCTATACCCACATATCCTTGATTGCCAATCCCGCCCAAGACAGCAACACCCCAACCCAAACACCTACACACATGCACAAACTCTGTCAAAATATAAGAGGGAGAGCTCCATTTATCCATAGCAAGTTAGGAAATGTGAAAAACATATGTAATTTAGAGTGGGGAGGTGAAGATAATTGAGGGAGTGAATCCAACCTCCAGTAGGAGATGTCTTTGTATCTTGCCTGTGGGAAATACATGCACAATATGAAGATTTAATGCAACATGTTTAATCATCATGCAACTGCCCTATGCCTGTTCAATGACTTCATGAGAGATACTGGAGATGCCTTAATAGTTGAAATATATCATATCTGTGAAGTGTTACAATGTGTAAATCTGTGACAACAATCTTTGGGCAGGTTAACATGGGTGGTGAAACAGCAGAGACTTTGCCTGTGTTTCATGGGTTTTGACTAGCTTATGCGGTGAGGTGTTATGAGGAGTGGCCTGTTTTAAGTCCAAGCCCAGACCCAAAATCATGGAGGTCAGGACTGGTGGCTGGAGGGATTCCAGTTTGCAGTTGCTACCAAGGAATAACAGCAAGGACAAACAGAGTGAGGGACAGCTTCTATACTAGAGCTGTCATTGTGCTCAACACATCCAAAATGAAAATTTCTACCAAATCTCTCGTATGGGAAAAATCCCAGAGGGTGCAGCTACATCACTGTGCAGGAAATGTGAAATACTTATTATTACTTACATATGTGCACTGTCATGCCTACATGCACTAACTTAAGAGGTTCCAGTGTATTCCTGGTATTACCAGGTGGTGTATACAACGCCACATGAAGCTTTGCTCTCAAGCACCTTGATCTTTTCATACTTAGTGGTTTTCTCTTTACACTGGACATGCACCTTGGCTTTATGCAATTTTATCTACATTGAACTTGCTCTCAGTAGCAATGACAAATAAAGCCAAAGTATAAATCTGAGTATAAGTCTTGGCGGGTGGGAAGATGAGAAATGGAGATGTGCACTGGCACTAATCTTAAAAAAGAAGGGTGACATGCAGAGTTGTATTTATTTTAAGTGAATAAAATTGATGACCAATAGCCTATGGGATAGGCTATGGCTAAGATATGGCCAAAATATGGGACTGAATCAAGATTAAGGTATGAAACAAATATAGAAACTCTGTTAATGTATGAGGAAACAAGAGTAACACATAAGTACATGAAGGCGTTGAGGGACATGCCCTGCAGGACATGCTCTGGTGTCAGCTCTGACCCCCTTCCTGTTCACAATGGTGATGGACAAGCTGACGGATGGTGTCAACCAGGAGTCCTCACGGGCACTGTTGTCTGTACATGACATCGTTATCTGTACAGAGGAGAATATGTCCTCTTTGAGGACCATGTCTTTCTCTACTTTGAGGGGTAAATGTGTCTCTTCTTTTCTCATCCTCCGAAACCTGCGCTGTGCATTATACGCCAATGTGGCTTATTTATAGTTTTTCAATGGTTAACGATCTCCGGGAGGCAGTCTAGTGGGAAGCGCAAAAGTGAGACAGGGAGGTTAGTGAATGACGAGTGTGAACTTGATAAAATTATGATTGCGCGGGCAATAACGCCACACTACTGTGCCAGTTGGACATAACAAAAATGTATGTTTGTGAGTATGTAACTATGCAAATACAATGTCAGACAAAGTAATTTTCTCTGGACCTGTGCCAAATCTATCCTCTGCCGGCTGCCGAGGTGTTGCCCAGTTAAGTTAAAGTGATCAGAGCAAGTAAAAAAACAGGTTCAGCAGCACTCGGGACACAGCAGGGGTGCAGCTACACCCCCCCC
>OMPJ01012854.1:8030-20688 GCA_900312935.1 Carapus acus | reverse complement strand
GCGGCACGCTACCAGGAGGCACGAGACGCTGAGCTAATTAGCGCTGGCGGCTCACGTAGCGATGGCAGGGCCGCCACCGCCGCGCCGGTGAACAATTGTCAAGGAAGCGTTTTCTGTTTTGTCCTCATTACCGAGGTTGTCTGAGAGTGTGTGGGTGTGTGGGTGTGTGAGTGAGTGTGTGTGTGTGTGTGTGTGTGTGTGTGTGTGTCAGGCTCAGGGCCATGTACTCGAACAGGGCGACGGCTTTTGGAGCCGAAGCAGTGCGACAGATAAGGCGTCCAGAGGTCAAAGCGTTAGCTAAGTGCTGCAGTCGCTCCCCGCTAGCTCGCAACGCCGTCGACAGCCAGCGAATTTGAACCCCGATCGGCCCAACAGGCGGGAAACAAAACGGCCACAACAAAACCGCGGCGCGGCGTAGCCTCCCTCGCAAAGCACGCGGCGCCGCCTGCAGCGATTATTAGCCTTACCGCGCTAACAACCGCGGCGGCCTCAGACAGCAGGAACGGCGAGAGCGATCTCGCCGTCTCGGCTCGTTTACTTGCAGGCCGCCACCTCGGCCTCCCGCCGCGGCGTTTGTCCTCGCCTCGCCGTAATTGCAGTGATTAATTGCTTAATATGCGTCCAGGCCGGGCCGGCGGCGCTTCATCTAGCTGCCGTCGTCCCGCTCGCCCCTCTTCCCCCTCCTCCGGTGTTTGCTTTGTGGAGTCAACGCGGATGATTTATCGGCAGAGATGTTGACAGGAGGCGTTTGTCGGAGGGGGATTAGCGAAGATGCAGCGGTTCTTGTAAACACGGGCACGTGCTGCTGTTTGAGTCCTCAGCGGATGTGAAGTTGGCTCATGCGTTTTTGTAGCCCTGGTGGTGAAAGTCGGTACTGCGGGCGAGCAAACCGACAGAACCTACAATGATACAATTATTCTACCTGCTTGTACTGATGGTTTCTCACTCACTCCTGCAAGTGTGGCACAGCAGACACGCTGGTGTCAGTCAGACAAAGACAAAGTTTCCGCGGGATTAGAGTTAGGGTAGGTTAGGGTTAAGGTGGGTTAGGGTAAATTAGAGTTAGGGTGCGAGGCTCCCCCGCCGCCGCTGCCGATTGATGTAGCGTGGCGGCCGCCGTCGCCTCCCTCACCTCAGGGGCCGTAATAGAGTCCTGCTCTTAACTGGCACTTATCCGAGCGGCGAGGGCATTTCCCAGGATTCACTCTGTCACTCCCAGCGCGGCGTATCCCTCTGCCAACTAATTACGCCGCCCGTCAACGCTCGGCTCTGTCGCGCCGCATCCGCTCCTGCACCTCCAGGCGAGGAGGACGGGGTCAGCTTTGTGTTTCTGACCTTCACGTGTCGGAGGTCATGTCCGCCGCCGCTGCCGCCGCCTCCATTCTCTTCTTCTACTAATCCTCTCAGCTCCGACGGGGAAGCCCGGAGATGTGCCGGGGTAAAATCTGTAAAATCTCAGGCCGTAAAATGATTCGCTCCCTCTGGCTGCTGCTGTGCTGTTTTTGGGATTTATGGCAGCCCCGCCCCCGTCCGCACCTCCAGGAATAAATACATTTGAACAGCACAAAAAGAAATCAATGGCGATAAAGCCGCAGTAGATGGTGCGTAATGCCTCATTCATCCCCGGCTCGTATATGAGCGGCGAGCAATTTGGGCCGGGCTGGGCCGGGCGGCCCGACGTGGCGCCGCCCAGCATCGGCCGCTCTCCCGCTCTGAGGGGATTAACGCCCACGTCGCTCCTCTGAGGTTTAGCGGCAGCGAGTTCAGCCGCGGCGCAGCAACCCGACGGGATTACTCCAGAGGTGTGATGTCACTAACCCAGATTCAGGGTTGTTTCTTTCCCTTTTCTCGTCTTTTTTTTCCTTCTTTTTTTTCTCGGAAGAGGCTGAGGGGAAACGTATTGTTTGTGCAGGAGAAGAAACACGGCCGGGGCTGCATTGCGGAGGAGATGCAAATGAGCTCCGTCACCGAGGGAACTCTCCGGAATATGGATCTGTTTGGCAGAAACGCGACGACTCCACCCAGCCCTGTCGGAACCAAACGCCAGCCGAGTTTCATTTATTCTGTTGGACTGAAGCAACGGAGACGATTATGTGTAAAATTGGAGCGCAGGCCTGTCGCTAGGACAACCGCGAAGGGAGAAGGGCCTTGGCCCCGCCCACCCCGTAATACCACCCCGGTCCCCGGGCTCGGTGTGCATCTGAGGCCGTCCCCCGACCCGAAGCTGCACAGAAATCTGACGGCGCTCGTTTGAATATCTTGACGAAGCCCTCGGCCTTCAAAGATTCAGATCTGAAGATATGAATTTAATTATCAGCAACCTCTTTAGATATAAATGAAAGATGGCAGCAAAGAGTGTCATTCTCCAGAGTGGAATTAAGCCGCCTAGAAATAAAAAAAGAAATCTGGGTTCATATTTGGTTCACGTCATCTTTGATTATTGAGCAGGACTTGTATGAGCGCTGGTGAGTTTTGTAATTTTTTCATTTATTTAACCCAATTTAGCACAGAAACTCTCGGGTTGGAACACATAGGCCTCAATCTGCAATCACATATTGTGTTCGGATCAAGTTTCAAGCTGCTTCCCAAACATTTGGTGTTCTTGTTGTACCACGCAGTTAAAATCTTTGAAGGTTTCCAGGTTCTGACCTTTGCTTCGTCCCTCTGCCGGTTGTCTTTCAGCGTGGAGCTGGACTTCAAGCAGCAGGAGGACAAGCTGCTGCCCCTGATGAAGAGACTTTGTCCCCTGTCCTCCCAGCAATGTCCCGCTCTGCCTTACGCCAACGAAGTCTTCACCTCCACGCCAAAGCGCAAGAGCAAGCCCGAGTCCAAAAAGCACGCGCGCTGGAAACTCTGGTTCCTCTGAGGGCCCCCACAGTGCGGCGATGGAAATGAGCTTTACTCGGCACATTAGCACCACTGCTCTTCTCAAAGCGGATTAGGGAACCTTCCACCCGTGAGAGCGGACAGCGGCCGAGACCAGTGGGACGGCTGGCTTTTGTTTGTCAGCGCCCCACCCAAAAAAAAAAACATTTATTGATTCTGTCAAACCTTTTTTCTGGCATGTTGGCTGGCGATGACTCACTCACACCTGCAAGTACGAGGTGAGTTTTGGGAGCTTTGAGATGCCTCTTTGTGCTATTTTCACTCAGATTTGCTAGTAAATACTCCTGCTAGCTTGCATTTCTGAAACAGGAAAAGACAATCTCGAAGTACCTTGAGATACGAGGTTAAATCGTGCTGTGACCGAGCTCATGAGTCAATCTGCTCGTATTTCAAACAATTTTTAAGACATTTTTCATCCATTCCGGCCATTTTTTATTCAGAATTATCTGTTGTGGTCCCAGTTAAACCCTTGCTGTGAACGTATCCCTCCTCCTGTAGCAACGGCTACAGCCAAACCTGTGACGTATCCTTCCGCCGCCTTAACGTCCGCAGTAGATGCTTCTCCATGCCTCATCACCAAGTGGTCGTTGGTTCTCTTCTGAAAGTTCTCGAACCACCCATGAGGAGCCTTGAATGATTCCTCCAATGCTGAACTTCCTGTTACGTGTAGTTCCAAGAGGTCATAAATAGTGTGAGCCGTCATAGATACTGTGTACCAGTGCTAGAGCCAACTAGTGCTGGTGTCCCCAAGCACCACTCCTAACTATCTCCAAGAGACAGCTTGTATCTCAAAACGCTCGCATGTTGGTTGCTTGTATGTCAAGGCACTACTGTACTTCTTGACAGAGGTGCTCAAAATTCGAGTTAAAAGTTAAAATCAATCCAAAGACATGCTTAAAAATAGCCAAACAAAAGCAAGGCTGAGGAAAATCCCCTCTGTCGCTAACAGGGCAATAGCAAGAAAATGGAAGGAAATTGTAGCAAGCCATTCTTGTCGCAAGAATATACAAAGGACAGGAAACAAATGTTTCCCAAAAGTCCCTTTGTCGGCGAGGAAGAACTGGTCGGAAATGCGGGTAATGGCTGATAATTCACCACTTACCTTTCCCACTTTGCGACTAAGCGCTCACGCCGAGTCCACATCAGTTTACACGGGGATGGCGACCAGTTTTAAATCCACTTGGACGTAATGTACTCGAGGGGTAAATGCGCCTCTCACTTCATATTTCTGAAGATTTTATTTAGTTATTTTCTCCCGATCGCATTCTCAATCCCCGCACGATTCTGCTCTCTCCCCCTGTGCCTCTCTCTCTCTCTTTCTCTCCCTTTCTCTCTCTCGCCCCTTAGAGCATATTGCCTGGCAACAAGAGAGGCGGAGCCAAGCGGAGGGCCCTTTACGAGCTCGCCACACACTCTGGACGGACATCAGCCCATCTCCTGCAAAGCACAAACACTTGACTATTGAGAGGAGCGCCATCCAAGGGACGGAAACACACTCCGGCCACCCCCGTGTCCGCCGCTCATCTGTCAACTCCCGGCTCCCTCTGTCTGTTTCTCTCTCCTCCTCTTCATCTTATGTCTCCCCTCCACCGTCCTCATCCGTCTGTCCAACCGGCCGCCGTCGGTCCCCCTCGCTCGGCCCACGTCTCCGTTTTGGCGTCCGTCCTCGGCCAGATTGTCAGGAAGCGTCCGCGGCGAGGCTGGTGGAGGTCGTCTCCTCTCGAGGCGGGACCCGTTTCTGGAGACGAGGAAGAGTTTTTCGGTCGCAGCAGAGTTTAGTCGCTGATTTTCAGAGTATTTTCTAAGACAAAGTTTAAAAAAAAAGCTATTTTGACAAGCGTGTTAGCATCCGCTGAGAGTTTCGCGGACCCTCTCGCTTTCCCTCGCAACGTCAAAGCGGGACGTTGATGAACGTACTCAAACTGCAGATAAAGCAAAAACTCATGCCTTCACCTTCACATTCACCCTCATCCTCATCAGGTGGTTACGCTTAGAGGCAGACAGGTTAGCACAGATGAGACTCTAACGATTAGCGGTGCCTTCGCTTGTCCTCGCGCTACATAGGGGTGAAAACAGTTGCGGGGCGATTATTTGTTAGCCCGCTGAATCTCATTAGCGCCGCCCTGCAGGTCACTGTTGCCCTGTGTGCGCTGTGTGTCGTGGGAGGGCCGTTGTTTTGTTCTCTCTGCAATTCAGAGCATGATTTGTGTCACACACAGTGACTAGTTGAATAAATTTGACTTTTTCCCATCCAAATTGTTAAATGTTTTTTTTTTTGGTTTGTTTTGTTTTTTCAGAGTCTGGAAGTCGTAAATGTTTCAGTAAATTGGTCACACTCTGTGCAGCTCAGGAAAAGAATCTGGCTAAGCCCCGCCCCCGTAAGCTCTGTGATTGGCCATTTGGTCGTGCTTTTGTTTGGGGGCGTGGCTAATCATTGTGTTGTCCATTTGAGATTTACGATGAAATTGGATCCCTAACGTTTGGGTTGAAGGTGGAGTTTATTTCATATTTATCCTACACTGACAAGAATCAACATTTATATTCAACTTCTGAATATAAATGCAAACAAAAGAAGAACACAACCCACCCCTCTCACTTACGGCGCCCCCTAGACAGAGGGCGAGTTGTGCATGCGTGAGATGGAGCGCAACGATCCAAAGGTTTTGGACGTTTGCTAGTTTTATGTCCACTCATCTAAATGACTGGACTCGCATTCGATTTTAT
The DNA here is from genome assembly GCA_900312935.1 of Carapus acus. Lineage (NCBI taxonomy): Eukaryota > Metazoa > Chordata > Actinopteri > Ophidiiformes > Carapidae > Carapus > Carapus acus. The sequence continues at coordinate 15,078 of OMPJ01012854.1, read as the reverse complement.
TTATTTATATTTTGCGATGCTGCTTCATTACTTAGCGTTCGAGCCTTCCTTGTTAAAATAAGCCGCGCTGCGCCACTTTGTGTCTCCGCACCAACCTCAAACATCCGTCTGCTTAGACTGCACCTGCGGGAGAGGAAGGGCTATAAACTAAAAGGGTAGCTAGCTAACCCACAGCAGAGTCCACTGTAGCCACCAGCTTTGGAAAACACTAAAGAAACACACACACATACACGCACACACACCGTTGTAGCAAAGACTTCAAAAGACAATTTGCACGCTTTCACACCACAACGTACGTACTGAATTCATTTTGACGCAGGAGTTATTATTCTGTCTTATATCGTCACTAATGTCCAACAGGGAGTCAGGAGACACACACGGAAACTGGTCCGTCACGTCAAAGACATTTTGTGGAGACGTTCTTTTGTCCTGCTCACTGATTTTCATGCAAAGAACTGTACCTTGAGAAAGTGCAATTCCGTGATGATGATGTGCAATATTATGCATTTTTCTACTGTTTTTACCTCATGATTAAAAGGTTTTTCAAAGGAAGGGGAACCGAGTGCCATCCTGTGTGCTTGCAGTGTGCAGAAACGGTGTCCAACACGCATACACACACACTCTTCTGATGAGTAATTGAAGAGGAAGGTGGGTTCTTTTACCACAGCTAATGAGGAGGAAAGGGGGTTCCGGAACCACCATTTACAAAGAGTAAGGGGATTTCTTAACCACCATTTATGTGGAGGAAAGGGTTTTGTATACCACGGTTTATGAAGTGGAAAGGGGGTTCCGTTGCCACAGGTTATGTGGAGGGAAGGAGGTTCTGGTACTTTACCTCAATCTAATTTGGGGGCGTGGCTGCCTTCGCAGCATCCTCCGACACGTCTGGAGGCTCGTTGTTGAGGACGAGTCAGAGCAGCACCGCGGCTCGACAGGCGTCTCGTCGCACTAGCTCGCCTCTCCGCTAACCTGATTAGCTGTCAATCACAAAGGGAGACGCCGCCTTAGGAACGGGCCAAGCTCCCGGCCTTTGGGTCGGGAATGCCCCGATCCGACGTCCATCACTCTTCCCCGCCTGTCCTCGGCTACTTCTTCCGTATTCCTGTCTTTCAAAGCGATCTGGCAGGGTATTTTTTATTCTGCCAAGCCGTCTTCCGTCCGCCTGTCTCCCATGAAGGCTCCTCCCTCCCCCACATCCGTCTCGTTTCTCTTAAAACGCGTCTTTGTTCCCGGCTCCAGTCAGGCGTCTCCTCCTCCTCCTTCTCCACCCTTGTTGATGCCCTTGTTGATGTTTGCAGCGTGGCCGCCTCCAACACTCTTGAAGTGTTATTGCGGGTGGCTTCCCGCTGATATTTCTTGATCTACAAGGACCTTCACAAGGGTACACACGCACAAACACACACACACAACACACCCGAGCGGTGTTAATCATCACTGCTGGTCAGGGATCTGCTTCTGACTCACCACGGAAATGGATGTGAGGCGTGAAGAAGCCTTTGAGTCCACCACGGAGTGCATCAGTGGGAATCGGAGCCTTAAAAGTGGAGATGAGCGACAATAATACCCGTTGGCTGAAGTGTGTGCGTGACTGGGCGACACACACACACATTTCTAGAGCCTGCTGCCTCCTTTAAGGTTCCAGCTGGCCGGAGATGAATCTGCATAGGTCAGGACAGGCGGAAGGCTGAGAGTCAGAATACAGACAGCAGGGAAGCGGACACGCTGATGTGGCTTTGGTGGACGGACGATATTCTGAATATTGTTTTTTTGTTTTTTGCTCCGTGCCTTGAGAGGCAAGTAGGAGCGCCGCCTCGGTGAGGAGTCCAAAGTCCGGCCAAGAAACTGTGCTCGCCGCCGTGTGGCTTCAAGGGCGAGATAAGAGGCCGAATCAGGCGAGTCTGAGGGAAAATGAGACAAATAGTGGGAGCTGATGGTGTGAGGATTGCTCCAGATCTTAACCCTTCCTCCCCATCGCCAGTTTCAGAGGTTTGCTGGACGTTCCTCTCATCCATGAAACCACGAACCAGAACCAGAACCTCAGCCCGATCAGACTGATGTGGCTCTGCAGATGAGTCCCATTCACCGTCGGGTCTCGGGAGCTTCCTCGACAGTTTGCTCGCTCCGTCTGGAGACGAAGAAGAGAGCCGAGTAGTTTTCTGTCCATTGATTTGGTCTTTTTACGAGGAGGCGTTATGTTTTTCTCAAATGCCGCCGTGGAAATATCAATATCAAACCTTTAGAATTCTTATTCAGGTCGAGCCGGAGACACTTCACAGAGTGAATCAGCTGATCTCTGCGCTTGGATGTCCAGGCCGACACGCTTTGAATCTGGTCGCCAGCGATGGGTTTACACACACTTGCACTCATGTTCCTGCTGGGTGTTATTCTTCGCCTTGATGTTGAATTACTGATTATTGTCAGGACGTTCGGCATTGAACAGAATGAGTGTCGATTCGAAGGCAACAAACCTCGCTGACAACCCGATGAAGACAAATCCAAACTGACGGGAAGGTCAAATCCATCCAGCTTCTCCATTTGTCTCCATCTCCTCTGTCTCAATAATGCATGTTTTGCTGAGAGCCAGAGCGAGGGCAGGCACATACACACACACACACACACACACACGCAAGCACACACACACTCTCTCTCACATACACACATGCCCACAGGTTTTTACAAACGATGAACTCCGAACGGCAGCGTCTCCTCCATGGTTTCCACACCGCTGTCCCCCGACACTCCAAGTAAGTGTGTGTGTGTGTGTGTGTGTGTGTGTGTGTGTGTGTGTGTGTGTGTGTATGTCTGCTTGCTCCTCAGCTTATCCCAGATTGGTTAACCCCACGTTCCAGTGGCTGCTCTTGGTGGTCATTGCTCCATGAAAGTCGGTTCCAGCTCAAAAAAGTACCTCTTTTTTTTTCCCATTACCTTGAATTTCACTCCAACTTGGTGTTTACCTTCATTTTCTTCAGACTGTGATGTACGTTGCAGGGACCTTTCATGCTTGCTTGAAGGTCACGTGACGTTTTTGCAGACACGGCCTCCAGAGTCCCAAAAAGGAAAAACCAGGGTGGATAAAACAGCGAGAAGAAAGGAGACATACAGCATATGGCGACCGGGGCGGAGCAGAGGACGGGACAGATGGACAACAACAGCAGAGGTCAGCGTAGAGAAGGACAGAGTCCAAAGACCTGGTACCACCTTGACTGAGATCCAAGTCAACCCACCTTTGAAACCTTGGGAAAAAAAAGACAACAACCCTCAGCAGGGAGGCGGACGAAGCAGCTCGGGGGTTGTGAGTGTTTGTTTCTTGGCTCCGCCCCTCTGTTGCTTCACCTGTAGCGGCCATCTTGGCTGCAAACTGTAAGAGGAACCTCTGGCAGACTTTACAGATGTCAAGTTGGACGTGTTTGTGTCTTGATCAGGAATAAGGAAGCTTTTATTGTCATTTTGGCAATCTACATAGTTCAATGAGTTCCGGAGCAAAAGGTACAAAAAGGGGGAAAAAAATAGAAGAATGATATACAGACTGAATATACGATATAATATGAATAGTCTTTATGCTCAAAACCAGGCTGTTGTGTTGATGTGCGTCCTACAGGAACTCCGTAGAGTGTAAAAACAAACCTTTAATCTACAGCAAAAATTTAATGGTATTCAGGACGAAAACAGAGACCAGGGATGCTAACAAACCTAATAACTCCAATAACTGGTCTGCTAAGATAAGATTTGTGTGCTGGGTTTGAGTTTTCTCGGTGGGTTTAGATATTATTTAGGAGTTTTCTGGCTTTGCGTCTATATTTGTTTAGAAAGAAAAGGTTTTGTGGACTGTCTGCTGGCCGGCTGCCTTTGCCCGGGTCAGGCCGAGCGTGCCAGAAATCCGCCAAAGGAGCAGCGGCGCGCAGCTTTTGGAGAGTCGGACTGTCAGGCGTAATTGGGGGGAAGCTGCGTACGCACCATGTGGAAGAGTTTCAGCCGCGGCCAGGCGGCACCAGAAGTTCTTCGGGAGGAGTTTGTGCAAATGGCAGCGCAGCGTGCGATACAAATCAAAGCGGCGGTCATGCTAATTCAGGCAGAAGCCGAGCTACTGCCGGCTGCCGGATCGATTCAGATGAACACACATCTCTCACACTTGGGCGCCATTATCGTAGCGTTGCGGGGCCGTTCGGCCACGGCGGCGAGGCGAGGCGAGGCGAGGCGAGAAGAGGCGAGGCGACGGCTCGTCCTCTGCGATGCATTCGCCGTGAATCAGGAACCAACATTTCACTCATGTGGCGAATCAATATCCAATCTGGGGGAGTTAGCTAGCGTGGACGAGGTCAAGATGGCCGCTACCTGCGCGCCATGGCTGCGGCGCCAACACACGTCCGATCGATACGTTTTGAAATCAGTCGGGGGGGATTTTGAATTAAAAAGGCTTCCCGCTGCGTGTTTGTGTGTCCCTGCAGTGACTCGTACTCAATTATATTTCCATCCAGTACACACCCGGATACCTTCAGGGGAAAGACGAACCCCGACTGAGAGGGAGCGGACCCAGCATTTGCTGAGCGAGCGCTGCTTTGAAAAGCACGCCGGCCTCATTTGCATATGGGGAAACATCTCCTCTACCGCCCTACACGTCTTGTAACCGCGGCTGCAGGGACCAGGAAGCATCTAAATCACCGCCGGACCGCCGCCACCATCACCGAATAAACGGGACGTTACGAGCTTTATAAAGATGTGTTTCTTGCACGGTTTGATGGTGCGTATTAAAGTTTTAGCGCTGCAGAGACCCCCGAAGTGAATCAATTATAAAAAGCCGCAGCCGAGGTGCGAATGAATCAAACTGACAACGAGGAGGTTTGACTGATTGTTGCGTTGGGGGAGTTGTTTTATCTTTAAGGACGGAGCCGTCGTGCTCAATAACATTAACCCAGGAGCACGTGGGAGGGAGGATTGTTTACGGATTGCTATTTTTATAAACTTGGCTAATCAGGAGAGAAATTGATGCGCCCCGTCTGACCCGGAGACGCTCTGGGAGCGGCGGCGTCTCATTGTCTTGCTGAAGGACGCCTCGACTTTGCACCTTTTAGGAGGAACCTGGAGCGGAATGGGCAATTTGCAGGGTTCAAGGCGACTCGCTTCGACCCGCCATTAAATTGGACTCCTGGCCAGACCGCACGCGTGCAGACTGTTAGCGGCTCAACGGCGGCCACGCGTGATCAGAGGCTCATTTTTGGAAGCTCGGCCTCACTTTTGGTGATACTGTGGGGGTACCAAGGGACCTTCGGGGGGACTGATTGCTGCCTAAAGCCTGATTCTGCTTGAGTGAAAATGAGTCCAGATGCAGAAATGCGGGCGTCTGCATCTGCAGGCAGCAGGTAGATAAGGAGTCTTGCTGTACTTCCATCTGATAGCAAACGTGGAGGTACGACTGCGACTGTGTCAACACATGGCCACACACCACCAAATCCTTCACTTTGGTGGCTTCACCAAGAAATGCCGCAAAGTTGTATTTTTAAAAATAACTCCATAGTGCAAATCACTGAACAGATATAATCATTCAATTCATTTTTTTATTTAGAATTTTCCCTTTTCATGGTGACAGGTGAGGCACGGCCTCCTCCTGCCTCACTTGACCCCATGTCACAGAACAGAGGTGTGTTTTAAGACTAAAATAATGTGTTTGTACCAGATTGTCACTGTCAGGCAGGATCCAGAGACACTCATGTTTTCTGTCTGCGTGGGTGTGTCCTCCTGCGGCCGTCCTCCCTTGTGTGGGCGTGTCTTCCTGCGTCTGCCCCTCCCCCGCAGAGGCGTGTCTTCCCGTGCCCGTCCCCCTGCTCCCGGTATTTCTCCTCACCTGTTGTCCGTCATCTAGATTTGATTGCACTCTCTCCCTGTGTGAGTGTGTGTGTGTTCGCATATCAGCCAGTGTCCCTCCGTCTGCTTCTTGTGTGTCCACCCAGCGTCCACACCACGGTTCTCACTCAGTGTTCCTCTGAGCTCATGGTAAGACCTGCTTGTTCTTCTCTCTTTAGTTTCATGTCCTGCTTTGTGTTCGATGCTAAATGCTAAAGTGTTGTGCTGCAGCCTGTGCTGGCCTCATTCTTTATTCACAAAAGTTCTTGTGAATAGTTTCTCTGATAATGTTCCACTGTTTGCTCTTTATATCCGTTTCCTGTCTCTCAATTACATTTTGTCGAATTATGACCTGTGTGTGGGTCCTCACCTAAACACACCTCCAACAAATCCAAAACAAACTCCTTCCCTACGCCTGTTAGCTAGCAGGGGGGCAAAATCACCCATTTCATCACCACTCAGAGGCTCTGCCCACTTATACAAGCTGGCAATCATAAACAAAAAGTACATATTTTACATTGAACCATGACGTTGTGCGTCAGTCCTCCAGATTGTACCCAGAAACGTGACTCCCTCCCTCTGGCTGCTTGTGTTTTTGTCGCAGCGGCACACAAAACCCAAACTTAGCGAGCATCTACTTGCAGTGGTGCAATGAGATAATTCACGCTGGCGTTAAATGGCGCAAGCTGGGAAACGTTGGCCGGCCAGACTTTTGGCCATCAGCTGGCCGGTCTCATTACCACGTTCTCCTGGACGCTCCCTGGCAGCTCTCGGCGCCTTTTCTTCACGGCGTGAGACGCAGGGTTCAGACCGACTCCAGGCATCTGCTGCGGCTCCATAATTGAGGCCCTGCGGGGCCAAACCTGCTGCCAAATTAAATTTGTAATGTTGACCAAGGCTGTGTACCATGTGCGAGCCTTGAGAAAGCTGGCAGCTGGCACCACACACATACACACACTTGCACACTCACACACGCACACGCAGAGCCCGGCGCGGCGCAAATGAGTGAAAGTACAGGGACGCTGGATTTTCATTAATACACTTTGATGGCTTATCAAAGGAAGTACGCCCGTCTGTTCGCTCTAAAAATCACAGCGGCGCGGCTTGTGCGAGGGTTTTTGTGCGTCTGCCCTTGTGTGCGACAAAAAATTGAGTAAATTTTACTCGCTTTTGATTCGTATATCTAATGACACGCGTGTAATCAAACCGG
>OMPJ01012840.1:7468-32237 GCA_900312935.1 Carapus acus | reverse complement strand
GATTTAATTCTTTTATTCGGCGGTGCAAAATGGTCCTAATCCACTTGAAAAAACATAGAAAGCTCTCGATTATTATTATTATTATTATTATTATTATTATTATTATTATTATTATTATTGTTATTATTATTATTATTATTATTGTAACCCAGTGTCAGCAGCTCAGCTCAGCCCCTCCTCTTACACACAACAATCTTATGTTGTGTTTTTCAGCTGTTGTTTTGTGTCACACTGCATAAAATATTATAATTCATTTTGATCTGTAATAGTTACTCTTACCCTTTTACTGTGTCAACATTGTGATTTTTATCTGAAAATAACATCACATCAACTCTTAGGAATGCAGTGATGTTGCTCTGTGATGAAGCCTATTATGACAATGTTCTACCAAAGAGCAGCTTTCTCTAAAGTGATTCTCTGATTACTACCTTGTTTTGTCCTGTTTGGATCTTGAGGCCGGAGAACGTGTCCCTGGTTTTCATGGCATGCTTCTTTGAACTGGATTTGATTTTCTGTGCATTGTTGAGAACCATGTTTTTTGTTTTTTTTTCTTCTTTGAATGGAGGGGTTGCGTAAAATGGGATGGTGTGTGCCGCCATTTTAATTTCAAGCTTATTAAAGACGGTAGTGAAACTGGTGTGGACATATTTCAGGGCAAGAATTAGCATATGGAGACAATCCTCTGTGAAATTGTTGGAGATGAGGGCACAGTTTCATACTCATATTCACACTGGGTCAAGCAAATCCTGTCTGTATAACCTCATTTATTAACCCACCGCTGTTTTTTGGGGCTACTCGTAATGATAGCAAGTCAGACATACCATCACTTCTGATGTGAAATTATGAACATCATTAAAGTTTGGATAGCTAGTTAAATGTAAAACATGATGACATGAGCACTAAATCAACCGTAAAATATTTCTTAATTACTGATTTGCACAGAGCTTGTTTTTCTTCCATGCTGATGAGCTGGCATGCTAGGTGCTTTTACTTGAAGGTCCCTCCACAAACCTGTCAAAACATCGCTCAGCTGATGTATGAATTGAATTGAAAATGTATGTCACCCCTTCGTGTATGAAGTGGACAAATTCTCGAATATTGCTCTTTAATTTTTTCCAATCACACATGATATAATTCATACAAATTTTTAATGTTTAAGTCAGAAGTACTTATTGATCCCAGAGGGAAAACACAGACACAAGCTGACGCAATATGACGCAATGTCCTAGCACTATTACAGCAACATAGAGTAGCTTCCATCTTGACTGAAGCAAAACTTTGAATCTCTAATTTCTACTGTCATGCATCTTTGCCCTGAGGATTTTGACTTTACTTTGCTGTTGCTGTCATGTATCATGTTGTGTAAGGAGTGTATCATCAAACCTATGTAGTTGTCTGAATCCCCGCTGGCAGAGACTGTTCATTGTGAACCCTTGGGCTCTGGTTGAACTGTTTCCTGGGCTCTTTGCCACACCCATGCCCTTTTTGGGACGTCCACTCTTTGTTCTCAGCTGTCGCACCTGTTCGCCTCTGGGCCCAATTGAAAAGAATTGAACTTGCTGTCTGGTGGTTGCTTTGGTTTTTGGATTGTTGCAGGGTTTTTTTTGCATGCACACAATTTCTCGTCTCAGTTATTTGGTACTTTTTTGGTCGCCGGGGTCTGGTTTCTGTGTCATGCCTTGGGTTGAATCTATAGGTTCTATTCATGTCTGTCTGCCTTTTTTGCCCTTGACAAGTTCTGGACTTGAGTTCTGCACAATGGGCTTCCACAGTAAATGCCAGCAACAACCACACTTCTATTCTGCATTTGTTTCCTGACCATCAGTCCTTCATAGTAATAGCTTAGCAGTGCCTATGGTAATACATGAATGTACGTCACATCATTACACTGATCAGGTATTTAGTTGATTTTTTAAAAATTATTCATGAAGTCAAGGGCTACAACAAGCTCTCGGTGTTACTGTAATCTACACACACTGCTAGCTTGTAAATGTGCTGGAGGGTTGCATAGGCTGCATCAACGACTGCAGAATCTCACCAAAGCGACTTACCTTTTCAGAACCTAGAAAGGCGACATTCTTGGAAGTAACAAACCAAACCATTACTTGTTTTAGCACTCACAATGGCATGTGTGTGGCATGTGACATGTGTTTTTCGCCAGGAGCCAATAGATCTAGAATACTTAAATTAACTTAATAAAAATAATGGTCAAGAAATCTTTATTCATATGGCAAAGTTCCAAACCGACAAAATGTTGGAATAGTATACAGGTAATTGTGAGCTCGGCTTGTATTGAAAGGGACCTTCAAGGTCATGTGGCAAAAGCGATTTCTCTCCCTGCAGCTATTTTAACATCTATTTTTTTTCTTTGTTCCTTCTGTTTTGTTTTTTTGCACAAACTCTTTACATGAATTAATTACTTCAACATGTGACCAAAGGGTAGCCAAGTTTCACGAATACTCCCAAGGATTGTGGAGCGCTTGGCCTATCGCCAAACCTCTCTCCTGTGGTATAATCATGTAAAAGACAGCACAACTGTTCTCTTACTGATTAGGGTCAATATATACCGAATACAAAGTGAGGTGAAGAATTTTCTTTTCTTTTTTTCTTTTTCACATCTCTCAGAAATAGCTACTGTGTAGTATGTCCTTGAAGGTTGAATGCACAGGGAAAAACATTGTACATTACCACAGCGAATTGATTTTGTGTAGTAGTAATAATTAATCAGTATCACTACTTGTTTATGTAAGGTAATGTGTCCCATCAAATAATTGGGAAGATTTGAATAACATTGCAATGTCATTCAAGACTGTCCATTCATCGTTTAATTGCAAATAATCTCTGAGTATCTGGAGTTGATTACAATTAATCCCACTTTTAATCATCCGATTACGACCCCAATATTTTCCATTTCAAGACATTTCTATGTCCATATCAACCATGCCAAGCAATACTTATCAGAATTATTGGATTGGGAAATTATTGGATTAGGAATCATATACAGAAATCAAACCAACCAACCAACCAACCACCAGTCTCTGTCAAAGCAAGCATAAACCCACTAAATGTTTGCTTCAAAAATGTAGTATTTAAATCAGTCATGTGCACGTATGGAAGTTTCAGGCGCAAACCAAGGGTGTGCAAGGAATAAAATAGTACAAGGCCTAACTTAAATTGTTTCAATATTAATGTGTCAGTGCTGATAGCAAGAATACAGTATACCCTAAGTTCAAAAGGACACATTGTCGCACAAATGAAGTGGAATCATACTAGATTTTTTCAGACAAAACGGTATAATCTCTTCGGCAATGGTGCTATCAAACACTGCATGTTGTCTCCAACATGCACCAAAGGTGTCTATGTTTGTGAACGTTGCTCTTTTTCCATGATCCTTAAACAGCACAGCTTTGATCTAAAGTGCGTTTTGATATATGATAACTTTCATGTGCAGGCAATAATCACCACAGGCTCACCTTTACCTCGGCAGGGAAATGAAAGAGGTGATTAAATCAGGGAGCATCCCCTGGTTTTGGATGCAAATTAGATGGCTACACTATTTCTAACCAACTGCTGTATGTTCATTTTGACACGACCCCATTATCCACTGAGTATGGACGACTTACAATGAGGTATTCCAGGTATTCCAATTTTGTGTGTTTGTGTATGTGAGTTGTCAAGGGGGAAATTGTTTGCATGGTAGATATTTGGGTTAGAAAAAACAAAGACACAGACAGGTTTTCACTTGTAGGGAACTGAGCTCTACATAGTTTTGGCACCAGTACGTAAGAAATGTACTAATTCTTCAACTCTCAGCATTAAAAACTGAGTGAATTTAAAAACTCACCTAAATGCTGTGTTCACAATTCAACGAAAGCACTTTTTGATTGCATTAGTTATCCACTTATTTACGTTGAAAAATAATAATAATAAAAAAAAGAAAAAAATATGTTTAGGACTTAGAAATAAGTGGTTTTTTTCCCCTCGCTACTTTTATTTCACATATCACATTTGTTGTGTTGCTGCCTCTGAATAGAATGTGCAACGGAATCCCTGAGAGGTGACAAACAAAACACTCTATGGTTCTGCTCATCCTTTATGGTTGAAAGTTAACACTTTCAAAGTGGCAATGTTATGAAACATCTTGCACAGTGTGTCAAATTTAGTATGGTTACAGTTTGAGTTTGAGTTGGTTAGTGCAGAGGCACAGTGTGTTTAACACCTCAGTGAGTAAGGTTAGTAACATTATCTACCAGAATTCAGGGGTGTTAAACTTATTTTCACAGAGGGCCGCATCGGTATGACCATGGCCCTCAAGAGGTATGTAAATGGCAATAATTTAGGAGGTATACATGTAACTTGATGTAACTACTCATTTATAGATGTCTGATATTAACTATTTTTAACTTAATCAACTGAGAAATGACCTGTGTGCATGGGATTACATGTAAAATTATGCCAGGTCTTTGTTAATATTATATCACAGATACTTCTATCTTATCAGGAAAACAAACCTGAATTAATCAACAATCATCAGTTACCAATCAACCAACAAGTGAATGATCTGCTTCCCTCTCTTGATCCGGGGCTGTGTTTCTTGACAAACTGACATTTTAGTCTATATCTGGTTGAGGCACAACCGTCATTTTAACAGAAATATGATCCAAGTGCACTTGAGAGATGTAGTTTGTGGGTCAATGCATGTTTAAATGAGGGAAACTTATATGGAGACAGTTGTTCAAGTGCTCATGCAGCCTGTAAGTCAAAAGTTAATGACTCCTTTGTCTTTGTTTTGTCATCCTGTTTTTCTGATATTGAGTAATATACAGCAACATCAACTGAAGACTATAGGACAAATATAATATTTGGATGAAAATAGGGCAATCTTGGGCATGATTGCATGGCGAGGAGCAAAAAGCACAGTGGGGCACATCTGGCCCACGGGCCTTGGATTCGACACGTGTGTACTAGATGATAAAGTTGAGAAATCAACATACTGGTGAACATGTCTGAGCATAATTGTTGGCAGGTAGATCGGCAGGACGGAAGGCAGGAGCTTTACTAACTGGTGATGATTCAGAGTAAGGTTGTGTCTGGTATCCTGTATTCTGTATTACTCTATTTTTATTCTTAAGCGGTTTAAGTATCTCTAGTGTTCTCTGTAATACTAGTTTGTTCTCTTTAAGCTTTGTTTCTGCTCTGCTCTTTGAGTTCCTAGGGCTACGTCTCCTGCATCAGTAGATCAATTGAATCAGTCAAGTTTCTAACTACTCACCAGCTCACCTAGAATATTTAAGAATAACAAAAGAGTAATAAAAGAATACTAAATACTAAATGAAAATACAGTACTACAATACAGTCACTACCATACAATATATGTACAATCTACAGCAATATATAGGATGTAATTATGTATCACCATCATCAACATCAACAACAACCATTACCATGATGACCTTAAACATTATGATTAATACAATGATAAAAAAACAACAATCATAATTGCTGTTGTTGTTATTGTCATAACTGCCAGGTGTCGTGGCCAGTAATAGTTGTAGTAGTGCAAGTAGTAATAGTGGTATATGTTGTTGATGATGGTGATGATCATTTGGGCCACCATATGTTGGCATCTCAAGGTGCCAAAATGTGTTTGACTGAGCAGCAAAGGTGTTACTTAGATGAGGTGACATCACAAAAACAAGCTCTGCTCAAATTAATTAGCGCAGCTTCCCAGGTGACACTGTGATTACTTGGACTGAATCTTATGGTCAACAACTGGCTGCTTCAACCAAAGATGTTTTAGTTAGAATCTATTGCCTCAAGGCAAAGCTGTCAGCTTGACAAATTGTGTAAAGATGTCCAAAGCTAAATACCGTACTTTCCACAGCAAAGTCACACTTTTTTTCGTAGTTTGGCTGGGGATTTGACTTCTACTCAGATGAAACTTATACGCTGAATTATTAGAATATTGTCACTCTGATAACAGCCTGAGGGAACTCTAGGTTTACCACTATCTACTACTCCTGTATCACAAAAAAACATAAAGGTAATTACGGTCATTTGAGAGCTGCGTCCTCGTCTACGCCGAAGAGGAATCGGCGCTTCATTGGTCTTTGTGGTTGGTGACATTGTTCAGAAGCGACACAGAGGATGAAGAATTCTGTGGATTTAGAGATTTGGAGTGGGATCCAGGATTGATAAACTTGTTGACCTGTTTTTTTTGTTTTAGTTGTCTGAATGATTGTCACATTAACATACCAAATGCATATTTACATTTGTTGTCAATGCTTCATGAAGATGAATAATCATCAATGCGTTATGCTAGTGTGCTGTACATCTATTCAGCCAGTTTTCCCCTATTCAATTGTTATTATCAGAGCTTGACTTTCAAGATGAAATGTGTGTTTTTGGTCTGGGTTGCAGTCGAAGTGAACTTACTATTGAGACGTTTGGAAGACATATGACAACTAAGATGTTGCACTACTTGACAGAGGTCAAAAAAATCTGTCAAACTCTGGTTACCTTTTTCATACCTTTTTGAAATGGGCTGTCTGACCCCAGGCATTCTTAATGATACCACATGTTTGTTATGTTATGTCTCTTTGTTATGTCACATCACCCATCATGTCAAGTTGGAAAATACAATTGAGAAGACAAGTGAAGCTTCTCAGTGTTTGTCATGCTGCAGCCAGCTGCTCTATGTTTGTGTTGCCTAATTGGGCTGCCTAATTAGACAGGCTGCATTCAGCCCAATACCCCGTTTGTTAGGACTCATTGGATAGGAATTTATCATGCCACTTCCTTACTTTTTCACTCCTCCAGACTCAAAGCCGGATTGGTTTTCTCTGTGTGTTCCAAGTCCGCTCACATGGTGGGAAAGTCGATGAAAGTACATTTTGGTCCCACTGTTGGAGCACATCAGCCCAAAAGACCCAATGGTGGGAATTGATGGGGTCACACTTCAGAGCTTGATGCCTCAGTAACCCTCAACAAGCCACCTACAGTAACATGTGACAGACTGTTAAAACGATAGATGCACTATCATGGCCAAACAACTGCTTGATATCAACCCATCCAGACGGCAGCAGACAACTGTATAGATAGTTAGGGCAATGACAATACCAATACCAATGCATTTTATTTGCAATAGACTTAACAATTGAGTGCCTTTGCCACACAGAAGCAAACAAAAGGAAATAACTATAACAAAATCGCAATCTTCAGTGTAGAGGATAGTATCAACAAGACAACTAGGCCTCAGATGAGTAAATGAGAAATACCGCTGTTCGCTGCACGGTTTCAGTTAATTTGGCGATTCAGATGCATACCAACTGCAATACGTTCTGTCCGCATCTCAGTATTGCCTCATAGGATCACCAACGAGCGCTGACCTTGTGTGTTTTTTGCTAACGTTTGTGAATATAGTCTAGCAGCACTCAAGAATTTAATTGCATGCTAAATAAATCTCCAAATCAGGCAGTAGCAAGTGAGATGGAACAAAATAGATATTTCCTCACAGACACAGATAAGAAAAGAATCACATGACTAAAGGGTAGCAGTGCCATTATTACCCCAGACGGAGCTTTTGAGTTTTAATAGTAAAAAAAAAATATATATATATTTATACAGTGCCCCAGAAAAATTTCACAGCCTGTTTGTCAAAAGTTAATGACCTAATGTTTGTTTTATGGTCATCCTGTTTTTCTGATATTGAGTACTACACTGCAACATCCACCGAAGACCAGAGGACAAATATAATATTTGGGTGAAAATAGGGCAATCTTGGGCATGACTGCATGGTGAGTAGTAAAGATGATAAATCCCCTGCCCGGCAGTGTGGGGTCACAGAGTGCAGGCATCATGGAGTGTTATCACGCACTGCCCTCCCACTACATCACCTCAAAACTCCTTGATGGAACAATGTAGGCGGCCCGGTGTTGCATTTCAATAAGGACATCAGTAATGCAATATTTTAAGTGCTGGTTGTAAAACCTCGTTCTTGGCTTCTCTATATCCACAAGTCCTCCAGTCCCGTGTCTTTATCTTATTTTACAGCTGCTGTCAAGCGGCTTGTCATAGTTACACAACTGTCTCATAAAAAATAAAAGAGGGAGGCCGTTCTGTCTTTTCTTCTAAGCGGGAACAGAAAGACTATACAAGACTGAGGTCATGTTGGCAACTTACGCTGTCTGTTTCCTGCACGGTGAGTTATCACTGTAAATCTAAGATACCACTAAATCAGCACATAACGGAACTGTGAGGTGTCTTGATTTCTCAAGGGAAATGAATATAGATTGTCATGGAACTATACATATGGTAGATAATGTGTCTGTGTCACAACTAAATCCTCTTACATAGATTTTGTGTTTTGAGGAGTAACACAGAGGGAAGTGTGACTAAACGAGAGACTTCAGTCCATAAATTCTAGGTTGGACTTCTGTTTTGAATGCCAAATCAAGATGCACAGAGCAATTGTCACCATTTCTGTTCCACATTGCTACACTGTCAGAGAAATATAAAGGATCATCTGGTAACCTGACTTACAGAATGATTTAATTTGAGAGTGTGACAATCCACACAATTATGCATAAAATCTGTAGTGAAAGCATTTTTTATTGCATTGATTGTGGAAAATTGTCCTCACTGCACAGGAGAGGGGCAGACTGACTTGCAGTAGCAACTCGCTAATGCTGCCAGTCAGCTAATAGGGAGACAGGGTGTTGATACAAGGTTTAAATGCACGTTCTTTCTCCACATACTAGGATCTTGAAAGTGGTCTTTGTGCCAAATTGAAGCGGTAAATCAGGAAGGGACTTCAATAAAACGGAAACAAAGGCTGTTTTACAAGACTGATAAATCCTTTCTATGTCATTTACGGAAGTAGCTGCTATTCTTCGGAACTATGTCCTAAGTGTCTTTTTTCGTTTTTGCGTTCAGCGATCATTTTGATTAATACATACCAGGTCTTAACTAAAACCTAGCATTTCATTGTTTGTATTATATCTACCAAATACTGAATGAGTGGGTCCCAAATATGTACCGGAAGGCTCTAAAGAGTATTTGGGGGAGGGCCAATGTTTTCTTGCATGTCTTCAATTTGTTCTTCACTCCCTCCCTCAATTTTCATGCTGTATGTTGGATGATGGCATACTTCTATTTATCAACTGAACAATCTTATTGTTAATTCATTGTCCCTCTGGGAAATGAGAAAATGATGGATATGACATCTTGTTAACCTTTTGTGACGGCCAACGATGGCAATGCCAGAAAACCTAAAGGACATCATCCATAATTACCTCAACTCTGAATATGCAGGACCATCCCCCGTCCTAAAAAAGGCAGTTGTGCTCATGGCTCACAATGATAACGGCTAATTGTGCAAGTTTGCCATAATTCTTGACAATCAAGGACCTGTGGCGAGCGTAAACAACCCTTTGCTGATGGGTGGAAGCCAAACATTAGTTTGGACGGCTTATTCATCACCTGTGGTTTCACACTTGTGCAGCCTCCTGGGGTTTTTCCGATATTGCAAAACCCAGAAGCTTGACCGAGTAAATATATGGTTGTCAAGTTGTCAACATTGTTTTTTATAAAGTTGTGGGGAAAAAAATGTTTTTTAGGAGATATTTAGCTGCATTTTTAGCTGTGCTGGCGTGAATGTTAATGTGTTGTGAGAGGATTTCAGTTGTTGCAGGAAATGGGCTTCATTGTGTCTGTTACTTTATTTGAAAATGTATTACTTTGCGGGGATACTTTTCAACCACCAAAGGAATGATGCGCATCAGTATGATTTAGATTTCAATAAATCCATTCCACAAAACACCACCTCGCCCAATGTGTCATTGTAGTCTGTGGAGTTTGGGAACATTATTATTATTAATAATGATATTCTATAACATAAGACTAATAATAATAATAATAATAATAATAATAATAATAATAATAATAATAATAATAATCATCATCATCATCATCATGCTGAATATAATCGCAATAATGATAATCATAATTTATACTGATTATATTCTGCAATATACACTGCCTGGCCAAAATTTTAAAAAATGCCACCCAAAAAAAAAAAAAAAAAAAAAAAAAAAAAGCTCATACACCACATTTCCTTGGACCGCTTTTAGCTTTGATTACGGCAGGCATTCGCTGTGGTATTGTTTCGACAAGCCTCTGCAATGTCACAAGATTTATTTCCATCCAGTGTTGCCTTAATTTTTCACCAAGATCTTGCATTGATGATGGAATAGTCTGACCGCTGTGCAAAGCCCTCTCCAGCACATCCCAAAGATTCTCAATGGGGTTAAGGTCTGGACTCTGTGGTGGCCTCTCCATGTGTGAAAATGATGTGTCATGCTCCCTGAACCAGTTTTTCACAATTTGAATGAATCCTGGCATTGTCATCTTGGAATATGCCCATGCCATCAGGGAAGAAAAAATCCATTGATGGAGTGACCTAATCATTCAATATATTCAGGTAGTCAGCTGACCTCATTCTTTGAGCACATACTGTACTGTTGCTGAACCTAGACCTAACCAAGTGCAGCAACCCCAGATCATAACACTGCCCCCACAGGCTTTTACAGTAGGCACTAGGCATGATGGGGGCATCATCTCATCTGCATCTCTTCTTACCCTGATAAGCCCCTCACTCTGGAGCAGGGTAAATCTGGACTCATCGGACCACATGACCTTCTTCCATTGCTCCAATTTTTATGCTCCCTAGCAAAATGAAGCCATTTTCTCTGGTTAACCTCACTGATTAGTGATTTTCTTCAGACCAGACAGTTGTTCAATCCCAACCCCTTGAGTTCGCATTGTGTGTGTGGAATTCCTCTTACTTTCACCATTAAACATAGCCCTGAGTTTCACTATTGTTTTTTTAATTTGATTTGATCTCACCAAATGTTTAAGTGATCGCCGATCTCAATCATTTGCTCCGGGAGTTGCCCATGGTGAGAGGTGGCGAGCTGGGGTGGGCTTATTTATAGCCGCCCAGCTCAGCCGTCACGTATTGGAGTTTTCCTGGTGAACACGAGGTTTGCGCTCCTGCGCCTTTGGGCTGAGTACAGGTCTCTCACTGTTGTTTTTCAGCATATGGTCCAAACAGCAGTGCAGAGTACCCAGCCTTCCTGGATGTCCCTGTAAGTACTAGATCCTACTCGATCTGCGGACTCCATCGTTCTACTGCGGGACTTCAACACCCACATGGGCAATGACAGCAGTGCCTGGTGTGATTGGGAGGATTGGCCTCCCTGATCTGAACCTGAACAGTGTTTTGTTGTTGGACTTCTGTGCTTCAGGTTCAACATAAGAGTGTCATTCAGTGCACTTGGCACCAGGACACCCTAGGCTGGAGGTCGATGATCAATTTTGTGATCAATTCCAGAACCCAGTGGTGGATGATGGAAGTAAGGGATGCCGTCAATCTGAAATGGGAGGCCTTCTGAAGGGAGGCCCCTGTGGGAGACCCAGAGGGAGGCCCCTGTGGGTCTCTGACAGGTATTGGCAGGCCGAGCAACGTTGTGGAAGCAAAAACTCGGGTCTGGGAGGAGTTCGGGGAGGAGTTCGGGGAGGCCATGGAGGAGGACTAACAGACTATCAAAGAGCCTCTGGCAAACCGTCCGGTGAATCAGGAAGGGAAAGCAGTGCCCTACCAACACTGCTTACAGTGGAGGGGGGGAGCTGCTGACCTCAACTGAGGATGTGGAAGAGCGGTAGCTGGAATACTCCAAGGATCCCTTCAATCCCGCTGGCATGTCTTACACATAGGAAGCAGAGACTGGTGACGCAGAGATGGATTCGTTCATAACCCAATCTGAAGTCACCAAGGTGGTTAAAAAGCTCCATGGTGGCAAGGCGTGTCTCTGGATGTTGCAGGGCTGTCATGGCTGACACGCCTCTGCAACATAGCATGGCAGTCGGGGACAGTGCCCCTGGACTGACAGACCTGGATGGTGGTCCCTTTATTTAAGAAGGCGGACTGGAGGGTGTGTTCCAATCACAGAGGCATCACACTTCTGAGCCTCCCCAGGAAAGTCTATTCCAGGGTACTGTAGAGGAGAATGCGGCCGATAGTCGAACCTCAGATCCATGAGGAACAATACGGGTTCCGTCCCATCCGTAGCACACTCAACCAGCTCTATACTCACACAGAATGAAGGAGGGATCATGGGAGTTTGCCCAACCAGTCCACATGTGCTTTGGACTTGGAGGAGGTATTCTATTGGGTCCCTCTTGGTGCTCTGTGGGGGCTGCTCTCTGGGGGATGCATCGGGAGTATGGAGTCTCTGTACCAGCTGAGTAGGAGCTTGGTTCGCATTGCCAGCAGTGAGTCAGACCTGTTTCCAGTGCATGCTGGCCTCCGGCAGGGCTGCCCTTTGTCGCTGGTCCTGTTCATTACATAGATGGACAAGATTTAAAGGTCGGGGGGCGGGGTCAAGTGTGGGGACCATCGGATCTCACCACTGCTTTTTGCAGATGATGTTGTCCTGTTGGGGCCCTCAGACCAGGACTTCAAGCATGGTTGGGGCGGTCTGCTCCTCTGCAGGGTGGCAGAATGCACCCTACAAGATAGGATGAGAAGTTCTGTCACCCGGGAGTTGCTCAAAGTAGATCTGCTGCTTCTCTGCATAGGAAGGAGCACGCTGAGATGGACGCCCTCAAGGGGGGTTTTCCGGGCATGTTCCACTGGGAGGAGACCCCAAGGAAGATCCAGGACACGCTGGAGGGACTATGTCTGCTAGCTGGCAGTGAAATGCCTCGGGATCCTCCCAGAGGAGCTGAAGGAGGTGTCCGGATAGACCACTCTGGGACTACTGTACCCGCAACCCGGCCCCGGATAAGCGGAGGGAAATTGATGGATGGGTAATGATAATAATAACACCATTATTATGAGTATTTGTATCAGTATCAGTATCAGTATTAGTATTGTTGTTTTTGTCATTGTTACATTATTAACAACGACAACAACAACAAAGACAGCAACAACAACAGTTTGGTGCCTTCTCTAAGTTAGATATTCAAGATGTGCATTGAGTTCCTTTCAGCACCTCTTGTTTTCAAACGCAGAGAGGACTTTATCATTTATTAAAAGCTTTAATAACTCATCAGGTATTGACATCGATGCACGCACAGTCTAAACTAAAACTAAAAAGTGACACTAACAACTGAAATACTTCTGCTCCATTCTCTCAAGTAGGATGAAAATTTATTTTCAGCCATGCATGGATAGTCCAGGTATCGACAAGCAGAAGGAGAAATACAATAATTTATACTAAAGAGAATGAGCAAACGAACAGACGGATGGACGGACGGACAGACAGACGGTCGGACGGACAGACGGAAGAACTAACGAACAAACAAATGAACAGACAGACGGACAGATGGATGGATGAATGAATGAATGAATGAATGAATGAATGAATGAATGGGGAAACCTGTGCAGATACTTTGAGTCTCGCTGATGATGAAGTGTTTGACACTCGGTTTAAAACATTTTTCATGGGTTTTTAGAGCCGGAAACCCAAATTATGTCAAAATACACATATGAATAATTGCAAATGTTTGCATTGTGGGTCCTGAATCTATAACTGATGAAAGTTTAACTTTTTGAATGGAATTTTGGAAAAAAAAAAAAAAAAAACCTTTTCCATGATATTGTAATTTTTTGGAAATGGTCTGTATAGGGATCCAGCCACACATGTGGTAATTGCTCCCTTTACTCCTCACCTGATACTTGAGAGACGTTGTCAATCTAGTTTTCAGAGAGAAAATTGGACAGGGTGCACTGAAAACACACAGTCCTCCTATGCTGAGACAAACACTCTGTCATTTCTGGTGGTGTCATCTGTCTTGGAAGGAAATATTTTTTTTTACAGACCTTGGATTTAGCGACGTTAACTGTCACAAAAACCAAACTTGAAAGCTCTTGTCAGCCACTCTGTGGTCAGCCATCATTCCGCCAAACTTTGACAGTGCAGCAGAGTGAGCAGAGGGGTGCTTCATCACTCGGAACAGCTGGCATGTTGTAAGTAATGATGAGGCTCAAACTCAGAAAAACTAATTTTGGTGAGGCAAGAGGATGACAAGGCGGAGCGTACAATGACAGAGAAGCATGTAGACAATGATTATGTGTACATCGGATACTTACTTACTATTGCAGCCACTGTGACAAGAATTTGTCCGGTTGTGATGTTAAGTTTATTGTATTCCTTCCTTCCTCCCTTCCTTCAGTCATTCATTTCATCTGTCAGGGTTAACATGGTAAACACAATGTGATTTAAGTCAACCCCTAGAGCATGAATCATGGTTAAAGATTGACTGATGGATCATTAATCTCAAATTTCCAAAGAAATTTTAAATGTTGTCATCATTTGATTCCCAATCCATATAAACTGGTGAGAAATTGCTCTACATTGTAATCATGGATGTAAAAACGACTTCAAATCAAATGAAAAAAATAAAACAAAATAACATGGTTACTCGGGATATACGCAGGCCTGCCGCGCCAAGGCAGGCAACGTCGGCAATTGCCCGGGACCCTAAGCTGGGGCCCCAAGACTGGTCATGAATATAATGCAACAACAAACTTTGTGAAGTAAGGTGCAATGACATTGTTGTTGTGTGTTGTTGTTGCCAGCCAAGTTTGTGATTCTTACAACCTTCAAATTACAAAACTCTGCCTATCATCATAAGCGTAGTTTTCTATTAGGCAGCCAGAACAGGAAGAGGAGAAAGAAAGAGAAGGAAAAGAAAAAAACAAGGTAGCAGCAAGTGATAAATTACACTGGGTAGAGTAGGTGTCTTGTATAAATGGTGTCATTTAGCAGCTGGTAGACCAGCAACAAACTATACGTGTAATGTTTACATTAGCTACTGTACCTACCTGATGGTATATGCCAGCAACAAACAAGAACAGTTTGTGCTCAACTTATACTTTAATGTTTATTAACAGCACAAGAAAGACACAGATCTGTTCCAGAATCACTGTTTGTTGTATTCAAGGACATGACATTGCAAAAATGTATATTTATTTTTTTGCATATTTTATAGTTTTTATAAATCAAAATATTTTATAGTTATTGCATCATTCGCACTTCCTTAATATGTTGGTTGTTATGGTATGGTTGGTATGGTGGTGTTTTAATTTTTTTCGCAAATGTTCAAATTTAAACACAGTATATGCAACAGCGGTGTTTGTTCTGTCCATTTTTTAAAAATTGATATAAAGTGTTATCGAACTTACACAACTTCAACAGTACTTCTGTCATGTGGTTCCTGCAGGCTTTGGCAAAGCAGGTGGGCCGATAAATCGTTAAATAGGATAGTTAAAGCATCGATAAATCGTCAAGTAGATTTTTTTTGTGCAGTGGTGAGAGGGCCTCCATTTCCATCTCCATGTCCATCTCCATGTCTATCTTGCGTGGGGCCCCCACATTCCTTGAAATGGCCCTGGATATACAGTTCAGTTAAATATGACATTCTACTTGGCAGGAACAGCACGATTACAAATTGTTTTCATGTACAAGTGCCAGACTTTGGCATATTGAAAACAAACAGGGAAATTTGCAGTGTTTGCAGTATTAATGGTAGTGTCAATGGTCTGACTTACACAGGTTGGTGTGATTCATGCAACGGCAGCTGGCATTTGTTCCAGCAGTTGAATTGGGAGCAGCAGCAGCTAGAAATCAGACAACTAGTCTGATTTATCTTTAACAAGCATTTGACAGGTCTTCGAGTGGTCGTTTTCAATTACGTAACCTGTGTCCATGTTTAGCTGGTGGTAATGAAAGAAACATTGCAGGACAAGCAGCATTTACAACAGTCAGAATCATTAACATGTTATTTATACATGAGTGGCAGTTCTGCAGGTATCAATAAGCTCCTTCCCCTATCCGATAGAGTAACCACGGGAACTTTGGGATGTTTCCAGCAAGAGAAACACGTCGATGCAGAACTCCTCTGAGAGCTTTGTTTCTGTTTCATCTTTGGCCGTGATATCACACGTAAATAAAAACAGAATTTATGGGTCTTCTGTCCTCTTTTCAGTTGTTGTTTACTCCCAATATTGAACAGACTCACAGGGAGCTCATTGCTCATCATCATTGAGTGAAAAAATAAGAATGAATGAGTAAAAGAATAATCCAGTTCTTCTCTGTTAACTTTTAACACTCTGGATGTTGTATCTTCCTCTTTTCTCAGAAATGAGCAATTCAACCAATAGTAGTTTATGACTTTGTAAACTGAAGCAAAATGAAATAAAAAAATTAATGAATCTAATCTTATCTTAGGTCTTGCTGCATTATGGAATCACAGTCGTGTCACAACAGACATAAAAGCAGTAATGTCTATGGGTCCCTTAACGCTGATATCACTTTGCTATTTTAGCCGGAAAAATAGCATCAGCATAAGTGGGCATGCGTTGCAAACACTCCTCGTACAAGTACTTCTAATTAACCAAACACTCACCTTTTCGATCATGTTGTTAATGAGCCCACCTCTCAGTCCTCAGAAACAAAGAGGGCCCCGGTGATTCCTGTTTTACATAAACCTGCTGCATTTATCAGCCTTCGGCTCAATGTCACACCTTACCCATGGCATTAGTTATTTTCCATCATGCATCACTCAAGACAAGCTTGGGCTCCGTACTGACATGCATCAATTGCTTTGGCATTTGTATCTAAATTTTGCAAGATAAAGGAGGGAATAAACTGAATTCATGCAAGTACAAAACAAGGCCACCCACTCCTATTGTGTAGTGTGTCTCCGCCTAGAGAGCAGCCTGCTGCCCTTCCCCGCAGTACTCCCCTTCCTTTTGATTCGCCGAATAATGGAACACGCTGTTGTAAAACAGATAAATATGCGGCCTCTTCCCCATCCTGGCATGTTTATTATCCTGGTGTTTTGTATACCTGCTTCAGATAGTGTTGTTGCTCTCCTATGGCTTTTAGGTCCACTTAAATCCAAATCAATATGCATTGGCGAGGGCCAGAGGGCGACTGTAAACACCTGACAAGTGTGCACTATTGATCAGCATCCACCCAGACTAATTTAAACTACACATGGCATTATCAATAGCTGGTACTGACCCAGATTCTATATTAACGCCCAGGAAACTATCGTAGAAGAGCAAGACAGACAGAGGGGACGTGTTAGAAGCAGCTGAATCGTAGGTAATTACAACAGAGGGCTGTGGAATCCCCGACCACTGGACGTGCCAAGAGCCCTTTTGTTTGCGTTGTTGTTTGTTTGTTTGAACTCTTTCTACATAATGAGCTGCTGGTTAATGAGGTCACGGTAGAAAACACAAGGAAAACATAGACAATGAGCAGTCTGTGTTTTTTCTATTTATTTTGCATTATTTCCATGTTTTTTTGGCTGGGTGCTTACAATTGCAATTAAATTATTCTAATCTTCATTTTTGATTCATTGAGTTTTTTGAATGTGCACTGAAAATCATTGTTTTGTGAAGTGGGGGGTAAAAAAACACTGTATATTTGAAGCTCTGCTTTGGAAATAGAATTCCCTTCCTAAGTGTGATTCCATCCATCGTGGATGGTGGCAATTACCAGACTGAATGGCTGTACAATTTTAGATCCAAAGACTCCACATCGCTCAGAATCCTCTTTAAACGTCCCACTCGCGCTCACACAGTAGCTCATTGCATTACCTTTAATGCTGTTCCGTCATATTGTTCCTCCTCCTCACTCATTTTCACTGGCTGATTAGAAGTCAAAAAGGTGAAAGAAATTATGACAAAGTCACAGATAATGAATGAAATAAATGTGAACTACTGTTAATGTTAATGCTACCTTTAATTGAGTTCTATCTATACTGTTCCATTGTCAGTGAGCGAATTTTGATATTTTCTTATAAATGGCAGATGAGCCGCTCATAGTGAGGATCAGTGGTCTGTAATACTTCATCAAATGCTCATTCATTGTTTGGTTATTTGTTCAAATATTCGTTGTGCTGCACAATGACAATAAAGGCATTCCATTCTATTCAAAGGAGAGGAGGAGGGTGCACTGGATGATTCGCAAAGTATGACTATGTATTCAAAACTCTCTCTCACAAAGTCCATGTGCTCATTCTATTCTATGTAGATATTCCAGAGCAAACACCCATACATAAATGCTTCGATTCAATTAGAAGCACAACATTCAGTTCTAACAACAGCACTTTTACACATACACTTACACACACAGCCTCTCTCTCATCCTGCCACCTGGAGGAGAAATCCTACACAGACGCACAGTCCCTCGTTTTCCAACTTAAATCCCTGAACAGACTTCAGGGTCTCCACCCATTTTCTTGCAAGGTCAATGAATTCTATTCGCTTTTCTTCTCGTGTCTCTTACAGTAGCTGTCATCCAGCTGCTCGTACTGGTAATTAGACTCGGATATAGTTTGCTGGCCACTTAAGGAGCAGGTCGGTATAGAGGCTTTACATGACCCCTTTCACTGTCCTTACTTCCCTCCCAGTTGTGACAAATTGTAGCAATTTAGTCCCATGAAAGCTTGTGATGATTGTGCAGTCAGGACGGTGAGGTGTATATCTGGTGCTGGCACACGGTGAATTTTTGCCGGCCTGCAGAGTTTTATATTTCTGGCAACAGAAAGCCCGTAAAGCCGTACAACAAAAGCGGCTGTGTTGGCTGCAGTTTTTTTTCTTCTTCTTTTTGTTAAGATTCCTTTGTTGATGGAAGTGCTCTTTTGTAACACAAGCGTGAACTTCATTGTCAATGTGTAGCGTGAATGAGAAGCTTCACATCAACAACAAAGTACAAGTTGTAGCAGGCCAAGCAACTTGAGCAGGGTTGCTTTGTCCTATAGTGTTGGTATACAACTATGTAACGTGCGAAGTCCAGAAAATACAGATGAACAGCATCTTTCTATACAGTACCGTGGAGGGATGCATAGAACAATATTAATTCACTCAACTCTGGCTGTAGCAGAGCGATGACAGAGGCACGACTGTCGTCCTGCGGCATGGTAGGAGGAAAATTCCTATTCCCACACTAACAATGGTGAAGTCTGACCAGTTAACTTGTATTATTCTGTTAATAGACAGACAGCGTATTCTCTGCAGTGCCTTTCGAGATGAATTCATAAGTCCTCTTTTTTTCTGAGTGGGTCACAATGAATAGGAGATCCAGCCGCTGGAGTGCTCGATTCAGCAAGAAAAAAAAATGGTATTAGTCTATTCATGGCATTGAAATAATTGCAGCACTATTAGAGTTGTTTCAACTTTGTGAAACTGAAAAGTTTGAAAAGGTGTGTTGGAAGGTTGGTCTCTCGCCTGAAACAGTAGTAATAGAAAAGCTTTGTTCTGTAGTGCGTTGCAAAGATTCTTGACACTACTGCAAATTCAGCGATTAGTCTAACTCAGGTAGGATATGGAGCCGAGTCCTGATTCATTGACTTGTAATACCTTAGCTCCAATGGATTTAGGATCATCTGCTTACATTTAACACATATTGTAGTGTGCATACCCACAAATAGCTATTTGTGCATTACCAAGTGTCGTGGTTTCATTTCACAGATGAGACTCTATCCTTGACTCCCATGAGCACCTTCCCTTGCAAGCATTTTTGAAAATACTCCAGGGAATTTAAGGCAAGGACATACTGTACTTTCATGTCCTATTTCAACTTTTTTTCCCCATCCCACCAAAGGAGGTAGATGAAAACACACATAGTAAAAGTGTTTTATTATCTTTTGATTTTGCCTGATACACTATCAAGGACGTGACAGTTTATTTAGACATGTTGCATTTTTTCAAGAATATTTCACTGCAATTCATACACTTTGTCACATTGCATTATGTTACCAGTGTTTTCTGTTATTTTCTAAAAAAGAACCCATGTCGTAGTTTCATCAATATATTCTGATCTTGTTTGCAAGAATGAACTATTAGAAAAAAAAAGAAGAAAAAAAACTTAACCAGCAATCTTGGGACCTGTTGTCCTCTGAGTCGGATGAATCAATGCTCTGCCCTGCCATGAGTGCTTAAACTTGCATGAGTTGTTCAAGATTGCATTTGTCTGCTTAATTTTTGGTTCTTCCAGTAACAACCTGTCTTCACAGGCACTAAGTATCTGCTTGTATGTGCTAGATTCATCAGTGCTTCTGCTGTGGATTGGAAAATACAAGGAACAAATAGGCACATATGAAATGTAATTTTGCAGGAAATATAACTACTGACGACATGAATGCAGCAGTTCGTTTTCACTTGTCATAAACTGATTATTCATTGCAGGCATTGTAGCTATGTTTGTTTTAAACATCAAGATGCCACAATTCCCAGTGACGAATGACAATTGACTAGAGACTATATCCAAGAATCAATGCAGTTAAAATGACAAGTGCATGAGGTTGACTAATTTTCATTCCTAAAACTCACTCATATAATGCGTAGAATTAGAGTAAAAGAAGGTGATTACTAAACAGTAACTCAGGATAATTTAAAAAAAGAAATCCTGGCCCTCATTCTGTGTCCTAAATGGACAAAAATTAACAAACTAGGGCATCTAAGAATATTTTTTGTTGGTTTCCCCATTTCTTGCCCTATAAGAGGCAGTAGAGCAGATAAATCAAATTAATATTTCACATTCTGTCAGTGTGAAAGCTTTTATCCAGTCACGCCCTGCTACTTCGAAGGACACTGAGCATGGTACTTAAAATGACAATTTGACCTTTTGCCATCTGTCTCTTCATCCCAAGTGATTTGGAAATGGAAAGCAGCTCAGATGGTTTCAACCCAGGGCCCTCTGACCCTGAAACTTGACCCGCTGGAGCACATGAAAATGTCTCTTCTGTAAAAAAAAAATAGAAAAATAAAAAAAAACTAAGGTTTCGGCTGGTGAACAAGTTGTCCAACCATCTTAATGAAAGTCAGTGATAATCTGCGCTCTTCCTTCTCGTCTGGCTGAACATATCTTGTTAAAACTTGCAACTCGGACTCAAACGTTTTGCGCATGGATTAAGATGTCTTTTCGCAACCCGGCAGAGGCAAAAGTTTTCAAAGCCAAACATCTAACCGACAAGTTAGTTAACCTTGTCCAGAGTCATTCTTTTCTCACACTTCCATGCTCTCTGTAAGTGATGGGCCTTTAGTTCCAGCCTATTAGGCGGTGTCATTTCTTAAAGTCTACAGGCACCCAGTTTGATAGATCATGCACCAGAAGCATGTGGGGAGAAAGACAACCGGGCATGTGCACGGGTCGGCCCAGCGTACACTCGGCTGGGCATCAGTCAGCCACAGCTCAGTGATCAATGGGAAGGAAAGCGCACAGCTATTATTTATAGGATCGCCACACCATTAGATCCAACTATCCACTTAGCATTTTGCCACTGACTCTTTCTGTGAGGGTTGGAGAGCAAAGATGGCCAACTGTTCCATATCGTTACAATCATTCATTTCATTCATCCCCATCCAACCCAAAGTAGCTGTTTGCCCCAGTTCCAACAGCTGGCAAGCACAGTAAAGGTTTCAAGACGGTGTGGATTGTGACTTGTGTGCTGGATATGCTGTTGAAAGTGTTGTTTAAATAGAAGTCAAATTGATGAGATTTTATGTTGCTGTGAATATGTGATGAACAGTGTGAACGTAGTGCCAAGTCATATTTTACTTAGGTGTTGTCTCCTTTCACTCAGCAGTGATACCTTCCACGCGCAAGGTCATATGTTACTTTTAAGGCTCTCTTCTGGCAGAATGAAATATGCTATGGCTGCTCTGATTAGCTTCACAGACAATTTGTGGAATATATTATGGACCTCATTTTTTTCAGTTTTTTAGGGATCAGTGTAATGTTGTGTTTTGTCACCCGCTGCTTCCTCAGATCTTGTCATGCAGACCATATATATATATTGTGTGTTTATATTCTTCTGTATATAGAAACTGTCTTCTTCTTCCCCCTTTTCTTTCTCTAACTATCTACACCGGAATGCAGCACCTTAGTCTCATTACTCAATTCAATTGCTGTAATGACAATAAAAGATTCCTGATTCCATATGCACGAGTATGGAGGATTATATATGGAGGGTTTAACAAATACTTTGCAAATCTAAGTTCTTTTGGAATCACTTGAATCACAAACGTTAGAGACTGAAACAAAGTGAGAGAACAAAATGAGGATGATCTGAACATGTAAATCAAGTCAGGAGATCAATATGAAGGTAGAGTTACCAGACAAAAGGAAACTGGATAACGAAAGGGAATATTTTCTCTTTTTTGGCGATGGAGAGGCAGTGCAGGCTGGCAACAGACAGACACAACAACATCCACAATTATTGACATAGTGCAAGATTATCAACACAATTGGATAATCTGTAACTATCCATAATGTAATCAGGTGCAAAGTGATATAATGTAAGAATATGCCCTAATGAATGGTTGCTTTTGCTGATATGCAACAATGCAGTAAATTTCAATTACTTTTGCTGATTTCTGCGCAAAGGAGAGAATAAGCACAATGGGGTGAAGATGTGCTCAAATTTTTCTTCGTCAAGGATAGATTCAGAGGAATGTGTGGGCATATCAAAGTATCTGTGATTTGAACCTTCCACCCTTTTTTCTGAAGATCTTTGATGAATGGTCTCTGCAGCAACTGCATTGTCCAGCTTGTTGAAAGCATATTTAATTTTTTTGCGATCTATCTGAGTTCGTTTGTGTCCCGCCTGACTAAATGGCAAAGGTACAATTAGTTTTCCAGGCAAATGCTGAGGCTAACAATCATGTTCACAAGTTGAATTGAATGATACTTCTTCACCCATGCCACTTATTACACCAATGACACCATTCAAAGTTTTTCTTGCCAGATTCACATTGACTACCCGGGAGACTGCCTTCAATTTACCAGCACAACTTCAGCTCAGTCTGAATTCTCATATAATTGTTAATGTTTGTATATTTTAGTTTGAATAGGTACAAACTTGACCTGTTGTCCTCTGAGTCAGATGAATCAGTTTCCGCTTGGGCCATTTTACATGGTCTCTTTTATGCAAACTGTGATTCGCTCATGTTTTAAGCAGATACTCAACCACATGATGTGATGTGATCACGTAGCTATTTCTGTATTGAATAAAACAAATACATGGATGTAGGGATCCTATCCACCACTGGACCTGTTACATCATTTTGATTGTACGAGGGAAAGTAGCACATGATGGCCCTATAAGATTCCATGGAGATGGTGTGTCTCCATTTAATGTACTTTCTCATTTAATCATCAGTAAGTGGAATGCACAATAACAAGAGTAACAGGAGTATTGGACTGCTGTTTTTTATAATGGTGCACTTAGAGCTGGTAATGAACTACGCACAACTTTTTCTTTACATCTTAGGACACAAAAATATTCCACTAGTTATGAGAGGTACTCTCTCTTCCCTGTCAGCTTAATGGCTGTTTTATTTATTTATTTATTGATTGATTTATTTTTGATAATGGGAATCACGATCTTAGTTTCAGCCTCAAATCAAACCTTATTTCTGTAAGCGTGTTGTCAGGTCAGATAAATGACAAATGTGTCTAACCATGTCCATTTGCTTAACATTATTTTTTTCAACCTGTCTTGCATTTTGTCTCTTGATGCTTTCAGAGGTCTTATCAAACATTCCACAAAGGATGAATACGAAACATCTCAGAAAACAAAACCGCAGATACACAGACAGTCAGACATCAGGTAACCAAAAACAGCTGCCAACAATAACTAAGTTTCAGCATGTTTTTAATGATGTGCTTAATCTTGTATGTTAGAAATTGAAACAAAGTGAAAAGGCACATATGGTTTGAACGTGTGCCCCTAAATCAGTTGTAAAAAATTTGAAGATGGAGCTGCTCAACAAAAGGCCACAAATGAACTGTACCCAACACATTAGATGTGTTGAGGGTGGATGAGAAGAGGAAGCTGTTGAGGACAGGAAGAGAGGACAACATCCGCTATCGCTAGCATGCCATGTAAAATGATACCATGCAGCATAATATAACATAATGCACTGTAATGTGATGCAGCCCGGTGTAAAATAATGTAGCAATAGGAAGAAGACATGGGCATCGGATTTCAAACTTCCAAAGCCGCGGTACTAAGAGGATTTAACACTACCTACTCCAAAATACTTAACTTATCACATCTCTCTACAATTTGACTCTTTCTCCTTCACTGAATTTCATACCGTATAATGATTTGGTCCATCTCAATATCCCTAAATGTATCTGTGCAAGAGTCTCTGTGCCCCCTCCACAAACCTTTACTTCCTACTACTCTGTCTTTGGTGCAGACATAAGGGCAGAAAATAAGACAGGAATTAGAGCAGGAACAGAGACCAATATTTGATTTTTGTCTCCCGGTCCACCTTGAGTAAATGACTTTGCTGCTGAATGAGTTGGTGATTTATTGTATTCCATCTTCAGTCGACTTTTCATTTTCCAAACAATGAGCCAGAAATCAGCCTATACTTGAGAGATATCTATCTATCTATCTATCTATCTATCTATCTATCTATCTATCTATCTATCTATCTATCTATCTCCCTGTCCGCCTGCCCGCCCGCCTTATATCTATCTACATATGTGCGTGCGTGCGTGCGTGCGTGTGTGCGTGCCTGTGTGTGTGTGAGTACAGCATAACAAAATTCTTTCAAATTTAAATTCTTTGGAATTCAATAGAAAAAGCAGAATAACATTCAAGGTAAAGCTCTATTTATCTGCAAATTTTGCTATACTGCAAAACCCTCCATTTCACCATTTTATTCTATTTTAGT
>OMPJ01012832.1:0-12036 GCA_900312935.1 Carapus acus | reverse complement strand
CTCTCCTCCACATCGAGAGGAGCCAGCTGAGGTGGTTCGGGCATCTAAACCGGATGCCTCCCGGACGCCTCCCTAAGGAGGTATTCCGGGCATGTCCAACTGGGAAGAGGCCGCGGGGAAGACCCAGGACGCGCTGGAGGGACTATGTCTCCCAGCTGGCCTGGGAACGCCTCGGGGTCCTCCCAGAGGAGCTAGAGGAGGTGTCTGGGGAGAGGGAAGTCTGGGCTTCCCTTCTGAGACTGCTGCCCCCGCAACCCGGCCCCGGATAAGCGGCAGAAGATGGATGGATGGATGGATAGATGGATGGAATTCTCACAGTGCCATTCCCCTTGAACAGGTGCAAGTGGAAGGCAAAGGCAAACAGAAGCAATGGCAACCCAGTGAGTGTCCCATCAATACAAAACCTTTTAATCATAGACTTTAAAGTTTGGTGAAACTTTTCCAGTGCACCCTTGCTCTTCGGATGATACACGCTGGAGAGTTGATGCCTCACACACAGCACTTGTTACGGAAAGCAGAGACACCCAGACATAGATGGGGGACACCACCCAGGGTCCAGGGGGACAAACACAGCGGTAGATTGCGGTTCTAGTTGTCAAATCACACACCACTGCTAATAAACCACACTGTCAGTTTCCCTTGCTACTGCTGCTGTATTGTCGCAGTAATCTGGCAGTCTTCACTGTCACCCAGAGAGCTCTCTCCATAATTGCCACCAACATTCCCTCTGCCTTTTTTGGACCATGCATTTCAATAAAATACAGGCACATGCAGACACACCCTTACCCCTCCAGAATACCTCTAACTACAACAAAAAATAATGTAACAGATCAGCTCTCGACACACGTAACTGAGTTTGATATTCTAGTGATCCAAACACTGAAGACACAGACCGCTGTCAGTGGCGGAGTGGGATGAGGGTCCTCTGCGCTGCTCTGTGGGCAGGGGACTATCTAAGTTCATCCATATGAATTGGACCGCAGGCCTCAAGTTTGAGACCCCTGTTCTTAGGCATAGGTGGGCAAACTTTTTCAATTGGAACCTCATTGACCTTTACACATAGACGGGGTCAGCACGAGGTGCATACATATCAAACATAAACAGAAAACAGAGAAAGTATCACAGCTCAATCACTTTGATAGGAACAGTGTTGTTGGTCACTCATTTTTGCCTATGCATAGATGTCTGGTGTTAGTTTTGTTGTGGTAATTCTCAGAGCAGATAGCTATGATTTCTCTGCCAACCTTTGATAGACCAGATTAAAACAGACCAACGGGCAGATTTGGTTGGTGGACCATAGTTTTCCACCATGGGTCTACAGTGACATTGGTAGATACTTGAGACATCGCCACTCTTTTGAGTGCCCTGGCCAATTCCGACCAATTCATACCCTGAACATATTGCTGTTGAGCTCCTTGGTTTCTCAGGCAATGAACTGTGCAAGTAAGTTGTTTAGCGAGGGCAAATGGTCTCACAGCCAGATTTTGGCACATCACCCTCAGACAACGTTCAGTTATCTGTCATACGTGCAAAGCAGAGTGAAAGGCAACCTGTTCACGTTACTCATAGGTAATCCAACCACTTCTGTTGTGAGCACTCATGAAATGGCTCTGTGGTTCACCTGAGTTATAAAAAAGACATGCAACCCATTAAAGTACAGGTGTCAAACTCAAGGTTTGACCCACGGCATCATCTTATGTGGCCTGCAAGCAAGCAACTTATGTGGCCTGCAAGTGACAATTTAGTTTCAATTTAGCACAGGTGTCAACTGAAGGCCTGTGGGCGGAATGCGGCCCGCTGTGTCATATGTGTCGCATGTAGCCCACAAATGCTTGGATGACTTTCGTTATACAACAAGTATAGAATTCATGGACCGTGGGTCAAATGTGGCTCGCTGCGTCATTGTATGTGGCCTAAAAGCTCTTGATTGACTATTTCTATATAATTTTCTGTGATGTACGATCACAGAAAATGATGTGCATCGACCCACAAACCACATCTTCCAAAATGCATGTGGATCATTTTACTGAATGAGAGACGGCAGCGGTGCCCCCAACAGATACACACTTTGTAAAATCTCAGTTTGTCAAGAAAAACTAATGCAGACCAAGTAAGGGAACCAGGTTGTTAACTCGTTGATTGATTGTTGAGTAATGATTGTTGATTAATTCAGGTTTCTTTTCCCGATAAAATTCTTCTGCACATTGTATTGTCGATGTGGATCTGCGATATAATAATAGCAAAGACCTATTTTCACATCTACGCAAATGGGATATTTGTAAAGTGAATAAGTATGAAATTGTTGCAATTAGATATTTCTAAATTAGTAGTAAAATTTTACATCAAAATACATTTATACCTCATCATTACCTCATAATTGCCATTGGCATTTGGCCCCTCGAGGGCCACCGCCATGTTGATGTGGCCCTTTGTGACAATGAGTTTAACACTCCTGCATTTAAGAGTAAGCAACCCATATGACAATCGTAATTCAGTCGCTTTTGCCAGCTGTGGGAACATAGCCTAGAACTCTACTATCTCAGGTGATAGGGGTAGCTTTAAAAGCTCAACTCATGTTTTGTTGCCCCTTACGGGCAATTGGTGCATTGTGTTATGGGTGGCGGTCATAGTGGGGGGGGCTCGGCGACCTAAACCTCGGACAGGTCAGCTGGCTTTCAGAACATGGAATGTCACTACACCGGGGGGGAAGGAGCCCGAATTGGTGCGGGAGTCGGAGCGTTACCGACTAGAAATAGTCGGGCTCACTACTATCCACAGCTTGGGCTCTGGATCCCAACTTTTCATGAGAGGATGGATTCTCTTCCACTCTGGAGTTGCCTGTGGGGAGAGGCGTTGAGCAGGAGTGGGCTTATTAATAGCACCTCAGCTCTGCCGTCACGTGTTGGAGTTTTCCCCGGTGAGCGAGAGGGTTGCGTCCATGCGCCTTTGGGCCGGGGACAGGTCTCTCACTGTTGTTTCGGCATATGGGCCAAACAGCAGTGCAGATTACCCAGCCTTCTTGGAGGATCTCGGGGGGGTACTTGATCGCTCCCCACCTGGGGACTCCATCATTCTACTGGGGAACTTTAACGCCCATGTAGGCAACGACAGTAGTGCCTGGACGGGTGTGATTGGGAGGAACGGCCTCCCTGATCTGAACCCAAGTGGTGTTTTGTTGTTGGACTTCTGTGCTAATCACAGTTTGTCAATAACAAACACCATGTTCAAATATAAGGGCGTTCATTTGTGCACTTGGCACCAGGACACCCTAGGCCGGAGGTCAATGATTGATCTTGTAATCATGTCATCTGACCTCCGGCCGCATGTTCTGGACACTGTCAACTGATCTCCACCTGGTAGTGAGTTGGATCCGCCAGCGGGGGAGGAGGCCGGACAGACGCAGCAGGCCCAAACGTATTGTGAGGGTCTGCTGGGAACGTCTGGCAGAGCCCTCCGTCAGAGACACCTGCAGGAGAACTTTAAACAGATCCCGTGGGAGGCTGGGGACTTAGAGTCCGAGTAGACCATGTTTTTCTCCTCCATAGTCGAAGCAGCAGCCCGAAGCTGTGGCCGTAAGGGTGCGGGTGCCTGACGTGGCGGCAATCCCCGAACCCGGTGGTGGACACCGGAAGTAAGGGATGCCGTCAAGCTGAAGAAGGAGGCCTACAGGGCTCATTTGTCCTGTGGGTCTCCTGAGGCAGCTGACAGGTACCAGCAGGCCAAGCGTGTGGCAGCACGGGCTGTTACAGAAGCAAAAACTCTGGCCTGGGAGGAGTTCGGAGAGACCATGGAGAGGGACTATCGGTCGGCCTTGAGAGAGTTCTGGCAGGCTGTCCGGCGCCTAAGGAAGGGAAAGCAGTGCCCGACCAACACTGTTTACAGTGGAGGCGGGGAACTGCTGACCTCAACTGAGGATGTGGTTGGGCGGTGACAGGAAAACTTTGAGGATCTCCTCAAGCCCACTGACATATCTTACATAGAGGAGGTAGAGGCGGAAGACCCGGAAGTGGACCAAGCTGAAGTCACCATGGAAGTTAAGAAGCTACACGGTGGCAAGGCACCGGGGGTGGACGAGATCGGCCCCAGGTATTTCAAGTCTCTAGATGTTGCAGGGCTGTCATGGCTGACACGCCTCTGCAACGTCGCATGGCAGTCGGGGACAGTGCCCTTGGACTGGCAGACCGGGGTGGTGGAGGGTGTGTTCCAATGACAGAGGGATCAAACTCCTCAGCCTCCCTGGGAAAGTCTATGCCAGGGTGCTGGAGAGGATAAATCCGGCTGATAGTGGAACCTCAGATCCAGGGGGAGCAGTGTAGGTTCTGTCCTGGCCATGGAACACCGGACCAGCTCTATACTCTCCGCAGAATACTGGAGGGATCATGGGAGTTTGCCCAACCAGTCCACATGTGCTTTGTGGACTTGGAGAGGGCATTCGACCGGGTCCCTTGCGGTGCTCCGGGAGAATGGAGTTCATGGCCCCTTATTATGGGCTGTGCGGTCTCTATACGTCCGGAGAAGGAGTTTGGTCCGCATTGCCGGCTGTAAGTCAGACCTGTTCCCAGTGCATGATGGCCTCCGGCAGGGCTGCCCTTTGTCACCGGTCCTGTTAATCATTTAAATGGACAGGATTTCTAGGCACAGCCAGGGGCCGGAGGGTGTCCAGTTTGGGAACCACAGGATCTCATCGCTGCTTTTTGTAGATGAGGTTGTCCTGTTGGCACCCACAGACCAGGACCTCCAGCGTGTGCTGAGGCGGTTTGCAACCGAGTGTGAGGCGGCCGGGATGAGAATCAGCACCTCTAAATCTGAGGCCATGGTTCTCGACTGGAAAAAGGTGGTCTGCACCCTCCGGAGCCTTGCTTAACCACCTGCACCTTGGAGCCTCAAGTGGAGGAGTTTATGTATCTTGGGGTCCTATTCACGAGTGAAAGTAGAGTGGAGTGGGAGATCGACTGCCAGATCGTTGCAGTGATGTAGTTGATGTACCGGTCCGTCGTGGTGAAGGGGGAGCTGAGCCGGAAGGCAAAGCTCTATATTTACCAGTCGATATATGTCCCTACCTTCACCTATGGTCATGAACTTTGGGTGATGACTGGAAGGACAAGATCTCGGATACAAGCGGCCAAAATGAGCTTCCTCAGCAGGGTGGCGGGAGGCACTCTACGAGATAGGGTGAGGAGTTCTGTCACTTGGGAGGAGCTCAAAGTAAAGCCGCTCCTCCTCCACATCCAGATGAGCCAGTTGAGATGGCCTCCTGTTCCTCTTTCAGATGCCTCCTGGCCGCCTTCTTCCTGGGAAAGTGTTCAGGGCATGTCCCTCTGGGAAGACGCCCCGAGGAAGACCCAGGATTCGCTGGAGGGACTATGTCTCTCAGCTGGCCTGGGAACGCCTCGCAGTCCTCCCAGAGAAGCTAGAGGAGGTGTCTGGGGAGAGGGAAGTCTGCTGGGAAGTCTGGGAAGACTGCTGCCCCCGCAACCCGGCCCCGAATAAGCGGCAGAAAATGGATGGATGGATGGATGGATGGATGGGTAAAAGCAAAAGCAGCAGCTTAACACACTGGGAGGAGGTCAGCATGCATGCCAATAGAGTCTGCATTGAATTGCATTTGATAGCTGTTTTTATTCCGAGGATCCATCATGTTTGATGCTGCATGCACCAAATTGCACCGTTTGTGGGGATTGTGCGCTAAAATGCCTTTTTGAGAGCGTTTGCACTGAACTCCTCGCCTCCCACGATTTTGCAATAAAATGACTGAAAAATGTTCAACAAGGCTGCATCTCCATCCAGAGGCTGCTGGCAGAATAAGGCACTTGCATGGACAATGTTTATGTGTACAATCATAGTGGAGCAGAGCAATTTTCATCTCTCGTCATTAACGCTCTTTCTGCTTAGTAAAAGGCAAATGCTACATGCTAAACACACTGGAAGGCAGGCAGCATGCATGACAATGTGGGATGCATTAAAATGTACTTGATAGCTGTTACTATTCAAACGACCCACCAACTTTTATGCTGGAGGCACTCTATTGCACTGATTGTGGGGATTGTAAGTAAGAGCAAAGTCTGGGCTTCCCTTCTGAGACTTTTGCCCCTGCAACCCTAACCCCAGATAAGCGGGTGAAAAAGGATGGATGGTTAAGCAGATGCTGTAATTGAATGATGCTGAAAAACTAGTTCATGCTTTGGTTACTTACAGACTCTATTAGTGAAATTCTTTATAAGCAGGCTGTAGCAACAAGACACCAAGCCTCTCCAACTGGTTCAGAATACTGCAGCAATTATACTACAAGGCACTAAGAGAAGAGACCACATCTCCCCAGTGTTAGCTTCTTTACACTGTCTGCCTGTAAAATTGAGAATAGAATTTAAAATCCTTCTCCTCACCTACAAGGTGCTCAATAATCAAGCATCATCATACCTTAAAGAGCTGATTGTGCCTTATCCTCTGACCGGAGCTATGCAGTCCAAAAATGCAGGGTGGCTGGTCATTCCTAAAATCAGTAAAAGTAGAACAGGGGGCAGAGACTTTAACTATCAGGCTGCTGTCCTATGGAACCACCTTCCAGCTTCAGTCCGAGGGGTGGACACCCTCACCACTTTTTAGAATGGGCTAAAAACTTTTCTTGTTTGATGAAGCTTATAGTTTGACAAAACTATGCTGACAGAATAAGACAATGCACTGAGCTTTTCTCGCCTCCTCTTCCTTGCTCTCCTCTCCCTCTCCGCCTCACTTGTCTCCATCATTCACCTGCATCCGTGTTTTGTAAATGTTTGGTACTAATTGGGCTTCTTCCCCTGTGTCTTTGTCTTGTGCTATATTAACCCACAGCCCCCAAACAGATGGACCCCTACACATCTGGGTCCTGCTCCTGATTGCATGCTGTGAACCTGCTGCTGAGTATCTCTACAACTCTCTCTCTCTCGCGCTCTCTCTCTCTCTCTCTCTCTCTCTCTCAAAGATACAAATCTTTTCTGTTATATGTGCAGTATGGAAAGAAGTTTCCCTGCATAATGAAATTTTTACTTTGCCGCCCTGGACCAGATGCCATGCGAAAGGAAAGCAATACAGATAGATAAATAAATAAATTCAGTCAAACTGAGGAAGAAAATATATATACATATGCAGGCCGACCACCTGCAGCCTGGCCTGCCCGAGGTTTCTTCCATTTAAAGGAAGTTTTTCCTCACCACTGTTTCTAACAGGGGATATGTAGGGCGTCTGTGTGTTCATCTTTTAGACTTTGAGTGTTACCATGTTGAGGAGCTCTACTGGCTCCACCTTGGAAAGCACCATGAGATAATTTCTGTTATGATTTGGCACTATACAAATAAAACTGACTGGAGTTGATTTGACTTGTTGTTGGTCCTGAACCCCTGAGAAATACACTTATGATATAGCTACTCTAGATGGCTCTACCTTGGCCTCCAGCACCACAAGAAAAAATCTAGGTGTTATTGTTAGAATAAGCATCTTTTCATATGTATTCGGTTATTGTGCAGTTACATATTCAAACAGCTTATCTATGCTACTCTTTGAACTCAAGGAAAACATTCTGTGCCTAAACATATGAGGAGTTTTTCATGCTCTGTGAAATGATTTATTTGCAGTCAACTATGTGTTAATTGGGCAAGACAGGTACCACACCGTATCTTTGACGTGCCCTGAGATGTATCATGCTTAACCACCTGCTTTGCTGAACAAAGAGGCAACGTCCTTACAGTCCTAAATAAAAACAGCTAAGCTAAGGCGAGCACGGCGAAGAGAGGTCAACAGAGACCTTTTGTGCCCCTCGACTGCTCTTCCCTTGCAAGCAACAAAAGTACTTTGTCAGTGGTCCGATTCCTCCGAACCAGGGATATTTGACTGCGACATAAAACTTTTGTTCTTCAAGCCGGATCCTAACATATCGGGGGACGGATGAGAGGAGGACGAGACGCCAAAGCCCGTCGACTGCCGGAGTGAGTAGGTGATCCGAAGAAAGCCCCCAGGAGTGAATTCTTCGTCAGGCCGGCGGATAGTATTTTGTCTTCCAGATTGCCCGCCTAGATTGTCGAGCGAATAGACGACCAGCAGAGGTAGGAATAAGCTTGAAGTTCTATTCCGATTGTGTTTGTGCGCTCCGCCTTGTTGCTCTTGTCGGTGAACAGAAAATGTTCTTAACAAAATATTAACAAAACGAAACACCGGAACGAAGAGCACCGGTCTGCTGCGTTGTGCGCGCCGCCGTTTTGGTTTTGTTGGTGAAAAAACAAAGAACACCAACAAAAAAATTCTCAGAAAATGGAAAAAGATATATCAATTTGATGGTTAATTAACAGAGGAAGGGACAAGTAATTTGCCAAAAAGTCTCGAGAGCCCACAGGAAAAGGGCAGTGCAGAGAGAGAATGATGAAGTGTATGGGAAACGTAAGGCTAGAGAAGAAGAGGATTAAGTTGTTCAAGTTTAGGAGGCTCATAAATTGTATCCTGACATTTCATCTCAGAATGCAACGCAAAGTCCTTTCGCCACACAAAGCGAGGGTAGATGTTCCAATGCTGATAAGGCCAGTGCTTATGCCATGATTAGAGTGGCAAACCCAGCTCGGGGCGAACAGGACAGGAAGACACAATTTTGATGTATCGCACCTGGAATCACACTGAATGTCAAGGAGCAGTGGAAATGTTGCCTACAGTTCGGGAAGATGTAACAGCAAATTCAGGCTGTGGTTGGAGGGGTTCGGCGAAGACCCAATTACAGGGCGCTTGCTGGCGTAAAACAGAAGACAAAGCATGCTGCTCTAATCTCTTCAGACATTCATTCTTTTTTTTCTACTGGAGAATGGAAAGCGGTTCCTGGGTGATCCTCTCCATCTCTGAAAAATGTGACTCGCCTTGTTCTCAAGTCCACCCAGCCCAAAAAGTATACATGTATTGTACATTCATTGGAAAGAGATTCAACAGCTAAATCCAAAAAAGAATTTTAAGTGGCTCAGTCACTTTCGAGAAAACATGCAATGTATAGAAATTTCAAATTTTTGACATGATGATATCATTAGAGTTATTTCTTTAGTCAGTTTCTTTTTATTTCCATTTTCATATAAACTCCCCAAACCCGACGCTCTGCTACGGCCCGTAGTGCTCTCATCTATTGCAGCTCCTTAATGACTTTTACCTCCGCAAAAGATCTATCGTTTATCCGGTGTATCAGAGGCCGGCCGATGACAGAACACGGAGGCCGCCGACGTCACCCAGATGATTTTCTTTCGTTTTGGCCTCTTTCTGACCTGAGAGATACTGGTTTCGCTCGCCACTCCAGGTGACAGGTTGGAGACAGAGGAGGACATGGAGGCATTTGACACGGGCGATTCAGAATTCATCCCAACGTTCGCCCCCCTCATCTCGTCTCTCTTCCATCTCTAACTCTTACAGGAAGGTGTTGCAACTGCCGGCGTTCTCTCTCTGATGTTTTGCCATTTCTGTCATTCTACCTATGCCTTCTCTCCTTTCGGTTGTGTCCATTGCCTCAGCGTCTGTCTGTAACATACAGGTTGAGCTGTTCTGGGGCCCCGCCCCCTCATTCTGCTACAGCCGACCTGCCCCTCACTCCTCATTTTTGCTTTCTTCCCGTGAAGAGAAAGAAGTTCCCTTAGCTAATCTAGCCGAGCTAGCCTGGTTTCCTGCTCAACAGTTCACAGAGGAACCATGAAGGCTCACGTCGCCGAATGCAGCTCCAAGTTTGGCTTGAATTGGTCAAGTAAGTACCAACACAGTGTTTTGAACAGTGTCCACGTTGTGGTAAGCTGCTCATTTGGCTGCCCACTGTGTTAACTTAGCATTATGCTAACGTGTCAAGGTGAGCCTCTGTACCTAGCAACACCGTGTTAGCTCACCAGTGTGGCCGGCAACTGTGCAGCATTATACCCGCTGACTAACGCGTTACAGCGAGTCAACCGGGTTTTCTGCTAGCACTGTTCTGTTAGCTGAACCGGGTACCAAGAGTCCTGCTAAAGCATCATGGCGAGCGGACTCTTATGGTTTGCGGTTAGCTTGGGCTAAACCCCAGGTGCTGACGCTAATACAGTCGGGCTATTGTGTTACGGCGAGCATAGTACGGCTGTATTTTTGCATCTTAATCCTCCTCTATAGGCAATATGTCCGCGGCTGCGACCCCTGCCAAAGAGCCAGTCGAAGAGGAAAGAGGCTGCATCCCGTGCGCTGTGTCATGCAAAGCCACCATCTCGGGTCGAGACTCTCATCCCATGTGCATTTTACTCATGGGTGCTAAACATGCCCAAGCATCACTGGCCGACCCCCAGTCATGTTCCCACTGTGCGTCGATCCCAGAAAAGTTACTGGAAAGAACTCTGAGTGGCAGTGGCTAACAGGACCCATGCTTGACAGTGGCCACCCAACAGGCAGCAACCATCACCCATTGCCCATCAGCCACCGTCAACTGGTCTGACCTGTTGGAAGATGAGCTCCCGGAAATGCCTCCCCTATTTGAGGACCTACTCGATGGGGAGCTGCCTTACTAGGAAGCCCACCCCTCGCCCTCCCCAGGGTCCGAGAACTGGCTTTGCTGCTGCCTTTGCGGCAGCAAGGGGCAGACAGTGGGGGCCAGACCGCAGAGGCAGGCAACTGGGAAGCAGCTAAACCAGCAGCCTCAGCAGAACCAAGAGCCATAGAGCAAAAACTGCTTTGCGGCAGTTGCAGCAAGAAACTGCCCCAAAACCCCAGAGGTGGAAAGAGGAAGCAGTTATCCTGACAACCTAGCTTCTCCTTCCCCGCCTCCCACAAGGAAGAGAATTCCCACAGTTCATGGTTCAGAGGCTCTGGCAGTTCACAGTGGTCCAGAGGCCTTTCTGCTTCTCTCATCTCATGTTCTAGAGGAGGAGAGCTGGTGTCAGGGGGTAATTCAACATCACCAGGCACATTCACCTTTTCTGACTAAAAAATAAAATAAAATAAATTATTAGTTTAGTTTAATTTATTTAGTTTAATTAAATTAAACTAAATAAAATGCACCCCGTCGCAGCCAGGCAGAGTGCCAAGGGCAAGTTGCTCCCCCCAAAACAAAATAAACAAGACAGAGACAAAACACGGTCATGCTCCCTCAACTCCCAGAGGGGGAACTCATGCTCCTCTGTTGGGAGACAGGTC
This sequence comes from Carapus acus, assembly GCA_900312935.1. NCBI lineage: Eukaryota > Metazoa > Chordata > Actinopteri > Ophidiiformes > Carapidae > Carapus > Carapus acus. The sequence continues at coordinate 897 of OMPJ01012832.1, read as the reverse complement.
CCGTCAATCACATCCAGTGATGTCACCACAAGGCGACAACGTCAGCAGGCTACCTGCCCGAGCGGCAAGTTGGTGTGCTTGCGCTGTTCATCAGTAAGTTTTGTCAACAGTTTGTCAGGCGCAAAAGGCTCAAAGGACTTAATGGGAAGTAGAAGAAGTGTTGAGCGGTAGCTTGATGTTATGTGAATGGCCTTGACTTAGAATGTGAGCAAAAAATAAACAGAGTTGAGCTTCTATGGGACGTGTTGCTTGAATCCTTTCGCCCAGGACCACGACATTCAATTTGCTATGAAACCACCTAGGTTCAGCGGCATGGTGGTTTTGGTAGCAAAGGGGGACGCAGCTCGAAGTCTACAGGATGAAATAGCGTCGCTCTTAAACAAATGTGCAATCGGAGCCGTTCCGCAGGAGGAGGCTCAATGGGGTTACTAGTCCCATTACTTCCTCATTCCCAAGAGGGGGAGTTCGTCCCTTTGCCCCATTTTAGATCTTTGTGTGTTAAAGACACACCTTCTAAAGTACACCTTCAGGATTATCCTGCCCTCGCCCTCCCTTGGCTAGGCAGGTAGCTAACAAAGAAAAAGACCACGCGTTGATCCTTGTTGCATTTATTTGGATGCTGCATGGGCTTTTCCAAAGTGGTAAAAAGGCTGTGCTGGCTCAAATGCTGAGTAGGAGGTAAGATGGAGGACTGGCTGGTTTCTCCTCTCTTGTATAACAGGAAGTGAAAGCGGAGCTACTTCCTGTTTTACTCACAGCAACAAAATAATGTCATGCACTTGTATCAAAATAAAAGACTCTTATATGAAACCAAATGACATCTAATGTGACTCTTAAGGAGCCAGAACAAGGATGCTGACACACAAAACGCTCTGTCAGTCTATCAGTCCAAGCGAT
>OMPJ01012830.1:0-10783 GCA_900312935.1 Carapus acus | reverse complement strand
CCCTCCCCGGCAGCCGCGGCCCGCCGTGATGAGGTGACACTTCCAGGCCGCCGGAGCGGAGCGGGGCCAAAGCAAACAGCCCCGGGAGCGGCGGAGGAAGAGCGATAAGATGTCCAGATGGACGGGCAGGTAGTCCGGGCAGGACTGACAGATTTATCGGCCCACGGGACACACTCGGGCCGCGTTATGTAAGAAGTAACAGGCGGATGCTCTTCTGGGGGAAACCTCTGCCATGTCCAGGGGCTTAGGCTTTGTTTATTTGTTTGTATATTTGAGGGTGGGTAAACTATAATTTAAGTTTTGTTATAAATGTAATCAAGTGTAATTCCATGTATAAACATAGAAACATATGTACACGGATATAATGAATATATTGTTAGATATAAGACATTATACATATATTTTGATAAATTTAAAAAAAATGTATTATACACATTTTGTGTTGTATGTTATACATGAAATTATATTTTATTATATTATATAACACATATTCATATTTTACATTTATTATCTATCTAATATCTATATCAAATCGTATTCATGTATCTATTTCTATATGTAAATACTTCATATAAAGACCCATATTATTTACATGTACATGTTATATTACTCATATGATATGATGCTATATGATATTACATATCATGGCACCGCCCCATGTCTGCTTGGATTTACCCGGACCGGTTGTCACCGCTGAATGCGCTGGCTTTGAAAACTAGAGGCTAGAAGCTAGCGCACCCAATGTAAGGAATCGATCTTACCGGGCAAGTATCGACCATATGCCGACTAAGTATCGATAATAATCTTAATTTGGATCGATGCGCCTGCCACTATATCTAGCTATGTAGCCATCTAGCCATCTAGCTATCTAGCTATCTGCTTGCTTGCTTGCTCACTTACTTACTTATACTCATATGTTTGTTTATTTGTACTTCTTTATAGGTTTCATATGTTTGTAAATCAGATTATGAGTTCTTAATCACAGTTTTGATCCCCAGAGGTGTTTCTTTTTCCTGCCCTAAGACAGGAATAGAAGAAACTGGCAGAAAAAGTGACAAGTTACTTTCTCGAGAAGTCTTTCAGTATCTAGTATTACACCAGCAGTTGAAAAAAATACATGTACATCTTTGCTCCATGAAAATAAACAGCTGTCATGACCCATGTCTGTTTTCACATGCTCCTCGTCGCCTGTCTCTCACTTATCCATCCTCCCATCCGTCCATCAGGCACCCTGCTGTTTCTCCAACATGCTGCTCCACCAGCGGTACAAAGTTTCCCCAGCAGGGTTTCCCCTCCCCCAGACGCCTCCCTCACCTCCTGGCTGCCTCCGACCGCCTTTTACATCTCGTGCTGCAAACCATCCGTCTGTCTGTCTGGACGCCGCTCAGCCGTTGGCATCCCTCTCAGACCAGCGGCCTGAATCTGACTAATTCTGGCTTTGCGACATTTCCACCGTAATCCTCGCCACATTTCCTGCTATTTTCCAGCACGTAGCATCTTGAAAGACAGAGGGGCGGTAAAAATAATTGTCATAATGAGAGTTTTAGCTCTGGCTGAGGCTTGGCCGGGGAGCCGCTCGACCCAGACGGTGCGGTCTGGTGATGCTGAGCAGCTCCTGGCAGGCCGGCCGGCGGGCGGCGAGCTGAGCCCCTTAAACACTTGTGATTCACAGCTTATGAAAATATTATGGGAGAGGGCCAGCGCGCTGCCTAGAGGGGTCACAAGGTGGTTTTAATGCTACCAGGGGCTCCGTTTGGTGAATTGGTCAAACTCACAGCATTACTGTGGCCCTAAATCACTCTCAGCCTGTTGGAAATGGGCAGATTTGTTGGGGGGTTTTTTTCTTGGAAGGTGTGTAGGTACGTGGAGTGATGTCAATGTGAAAATTAAGTATAATGCTTTGGCAGTATGAGGAATTAGTGTGGGTAACATGTGGAAATTATTTATGGGGTTTGAATTATGGTGACAAATGGTTTGTTTTTTCAACATTGTGTGTAAATGTTGTTCTGCACTCTCGTACGCCCACGGTGAACCAGGCTCAGATCTCCTTCACTCTGCCTCCCTCTCTCCCCCACTCTCTCGCTCTGCCACCCTTCTCCCCCTGTCTTTTTTCTCTCTTTCTCCCCTTTCTTTTTCTCCCTCTCTCCTCCTCTCCCTTCTCCCTCTTCCAGTTTCTCTCTCTGTCCTTCCCTCTCTCCTTTCTATACTTCGTCTTCCTCTCTCTCCCTGTGTCCCTGCCCCTTTCTCTGCCTCTCTCTTTCCATCTCTTTCCTGCCGTTTTCTCTCTCTCCCTCCCTCGTCTCTCTCTCTTTCTCTCGCTCTCTCTCCCCCATCTCATCCTTCCCTTCCGTACTCCCTCTCTCTTTTCCTCTCTCCCCCACTCCCTCTCTTTCTCTCTCTTTCTGTCTCTCTCCCCCTCTCTCTCTCTCTCTCTCTCTCTCCCTCCCTCTCTCCATCTCCCTCTCTCCTCCAGACCTAATTTCCTGTGAAGCAGTAGCCGAGGGTGAAAATGAAAAATGTGTCACTTGGCAAGTGGCTCATATCAGTCAACAGTTTATTCAAGGAAGTTTAAATATCAATAAATACTTTCTCCGGCTACACACATGTTTTCCCTGTCCGCGTCTTGATCTATGGCTGCTTAAGAAAAGAAATAACATGAAATAATGGCTGACATGCTTGACCAGCAAACAAGGCCTTTTCCCCACTGCTACCTGATCCACCACAAGGTCGCAGGGAGTTTAGGCTGCGTCAGCGTGAGTCCTCGACTGCCAAACCCACAGTTTTTCAAAGGATACGAGCCTTCGGTCTAACTGAAACACATTTTTATCAACCCATGATGTGAAATAGTGATCAGAAATCTAATTTCTCAAAATTTGTCCTGCAATCCAACCACAGTATGACTGAGCAAAAGCAGAGATAAAGAAGAGAAGAGATGGAGCAGCAGCCAAGATGGATTCCTATGTTATTTGTTTCCATTTTCAGGGCCAAAGATTGTTTACATGCACACACCCAGGGAGAGAAACAAGGCCTTGTAAAGCCTGCATCAGCACCAGCATCTGTTTTGAACATCAGTTTAGGAAACATGACTTTCATTTGGTCCTGCAGGTACCAAAGAATCCAGACACGCACATTGTACACTGCTGTGCACTTTAGCAGGCTAACAACAGCTTACTTTGCCTAGCAAGGATTTAGTTTTTTTGCAGATGATGCACAAAAAAAATTTAGGATGGATGAATGAAAGAATTGATAAATACTATGACAGATCAACATGTTATCTCCATATGCACCATATCAAACTCCCTAACATGAGTGCTAATTAATCAAGTGCCACAAAAGCCTTGGAAAAACAATATTAAGGAGCATAGTGACCCACTACTCATTGAAGTTGACACATTGTGGTCTAATGGCTTGTTTGTGGTGCGTCTGTGTCGCTATTTGTCCACTAGATGGCGACACAGTCTAACTTCTGAACCGGGCCTACGGCTTCTGCCTGCGGGGGCGCTGCATAAACAACCCGCATATCTTCAGAGCAAAAAGAATTCAAACAAACGCCAACGACATCCCTGGATGTCGCTGGAGGAAAGACAGGGGCGTGTCGTGCACTGAATCAACACAAATATCTGACTAACATGACTCTTGTTTCTTCAGCGAAAACTACACACACTTTTGTGGCGATGTGTCGTGTTTATGCAACCTTGTGTCACACACATGCTGATGTAACAAGATTGTTATTTGACGTAGTGCTGGAAATTCTGGGTAACATGCCGTATTTCCCAATGTACAAGTGTCTCATTGACACGAAGAGGCCGCAGCCTTTTCTCTCTAATACCCTGTTAAACCCTCACAGTAATATCACAACGTAAATTGTGTGTTTCTGCAGGGACAAGTACACACACCATGCAACAAAAACACATTGTCATTCCCTAATGCATAATTCCCACTCATGCACACTGTGACAAAGCACATTTTTTTCGACTGGACTGCGGTAAAAGTTTTTTTCCCCCCTCACTGCATATGTGTATGTTGCGGCATCATGCGGCTGCTGTGACCAGAGGGGGCGCAACAGGGTGGTGTGATTTTGCCGTGACCGCACGTTTGTGTCTTTTTCTGTCCTAAGCATTCTGCACATTGTACACTTAATTCTCAATACACTCGATATATGTCTTTATATAAATGAATAGAATAAAAATAAAAGTTAAACGCCTCACACCACAAATGCACGCCAGAGGGCACGACAAAAAGCGAGGTACTTGTGAGATTGGCACGATAACATGTAACAACTGGATACTTGCAACGCGCTGCTGCAAATGAGACTGGAAAAACGTAGAGGAGTGCAAAAATAATGTTTGTACTAGCTTAAAATCATTGCTGCCCCCTGAGATTAATAACAAAGTCCGAATATGACAGAGAATAATGATTGAAAGTAAAGTGTGTGCGTCTGCCTGTAACTGGGATTCCACCCGCTGTGTAATTTAGATGGAAATATTCATATTTAGTGGTGTTCTTAGTGATGTTTAGCAGTCACAGTTTCCATCTGACGCCCCCCTGCTGGCCGGCCCGCGGTGTGACGGCGCACATGTGGGTTACCACACTGCGGGATTTCCAGCTGTACGCTCCCCCCATCACGTAGGCCCAGGCTGCGGCTTAGAGCCACCGAGGCCCAGAGGGATGGGGCAGGACGGCATGGGATAGAATAGAATAAAATAGAATAGAATAGAGTAGAATAAGCATTTCCCTGTCACATATATGCACTGTTATCCAACCACCACTAACACCCTAAACAACATCCCTGCTCGTTTCCATGGAAACGTGTTTGGATCCAGCCATCCTTTTACGTAACAGTGCTGCAGACACGCAGTAGCACAGGCGCGGTGCTGGTTGCTGCTCCCGGTCGGCATCCAGCATCCAATGGCGCCGAGCTGCAGTCGTTTTCGGATCAATGCATACCGTGGGGCCGTATTGTGTAACATTTATGTCGATAACACATCCGCAGAGCAACAAGTCGGATGAATTTTCTGGCTTCGTCTGGGGCTGAGAATGCATACTAAGGTTATCGATGGTGGGGGTGGGAAAATGCTGCATCATTCCTTTCCGTTCGTTACTTCGGTCGCCCAATAATCTAACCTACGTTACTGGCCCTGTACTTGTAACGTTACGTCATACGTGTAACGTGCGTGTCTCTTCACCGTGATTTTTGAAATTCTCTGTATGAGCTGGTGAAACACCACATCTGGAATGTCGTGAAAACATTTGTCAGATTCCCGAATAGCAATTTCTTCATCATTTAACTTTTATTTCGGGGCATTTTGGTGGTCATGACTGGGACCGTGTCAGTCTCCACGTAGCCAATGGATCCCGGCAGCAGAGGATGAGGTGACGTCACGTTGCCATGGTTACGGGGCTCTCGGCTGCACGTGCCCAGTATAAAGGCGGAAGGCGGCACGGCAGACTGCGCACACAGACTCAAGCAGCATCAACCCGGAGGTAAGCGCCTCTCCCCCGGCTAACCACCCGCCCTCCAGACAGGCCGCACCGCGCTGCACACGCGAATTTACAATGAAGAACAACGCGTTGAGTTACCTACAGCCAGCAAATAGTGTGTTTGTGGCGCAAACGCCTGAATTTGAGATGTTACTTCATGTAATCGATCGCTGTTTTGAGGGGAATATGATGCGGGGATGGCGGGGCGTCCTTATGACGTACAAAATGTCTGCTTTGACACGATTTGTCTTAGATTGTTGAACAAATCGCAAAAAAATGAAGAATACTGTCCAAGAGAGGTTGTGGCCGTGCAGCGTGCACATCCGCCGTCTGCACCTATGCCCATATTAGGATGTTGGATCGGTTATTTTACGCGGGGAAGTATGTAGTCCTGAAACTACAAAATGACCCAAAATGGCGGTTATGTGTATGTATGTCTATATTTTGAGGAATACATATCAGCCTAAGCTGTGCCGTAAAACGGGTCTTACGGCTTTGTCGGCTCGTAATGGTGCATCTTTGCGGAAGTGGATTAGCGCGTCACGGACAGGAGAGCTAGTTACGTAATCGGCCCTGTTCCATCGCCTACAAAGGCGACGTGACCGGCATTAAAGTGCACAAAGCCAACGTGGTACGGCTCAAATAAGACTGATTCTTGTGTAGATGCGATTTTCTCGCCGTGATTCAGCCTGAGCGTGCATGACGCTGAATCCCTGAGTTTCCCTCCCGTTGCAATGAAGGAAACGGTCATTGCGCCATTACGGCTCGACAGAGACCAGCAGGCGGTGAGGCGAAACCAGACGGGCTTCTCTTCTCTTTTTTTATTCCCCTGCGCCGCACAGAATGTTCAAATGACCTCTAAGCGTGATGGGTATGGGCCTGGATGAGTCAGCCCTGTGAAAGCCGCAGTGCTAAAATACAAGATTCATATGTAGAGCTATCATGTGAGTGTCTGAGACTGTAAGTGTAAGGCATCATCGGAGCTTGATGATTGTTAAAAAAAAGTAGATATTCCAGACCATCATTGTGCTCCTTGTCATTGCCAACCTCCCCTGGTTTTGTGTTACATCTCTAGTACGCACTGCCAGGTGCATTTTGGTCCTCTTTGCAGAATTATGTCATAGGTGTGGTACATATAGATGCGATCACAAGCCACGTGTGTGTTACCCAAGATGGAGGTCGTTCTCCATCTGTTGAAGGTCACACAGGCCGCATTGTTGTTTCAGAGGTCACTGAACAGCGAATTATTTGCTTTTGTTGGTATTGGGACCCAAAGGTGGCATTGCTATATGGTCCCACTTTGGTTTAATGCTCGACAGGCCCTGCTGACTGAAGGTCATTGCACACAGGCCCTGGCTTGGTACCCAGACGGATGCTAGGCCGTGGCGGCACGGCTGCACCGACAACTGTCCTCGCTTTGTGCCATGGTGCAGCTGACTATGACTTTGCACTGTTTCTTATTTACATAATTAATCAGTGTCCGGCTGTAAGCCAGGTTCCCCACACATGATTGCAATGCGCTCGAGGCTTGTTGGGATTCAAGATTCTTTCTCATTGGTCACATGCTCATTGGCTGTGCACTGAAACGATGCTGTGATTAGAAAATGCTTGTTTGTTTGTAGATTTTATACTCTTACTTGATTTGATTTAATAAACAATTGATTATTTATTTTTGGATTTTATTTTGGTAGTTCCAGGTGTCATCAATATTGTAAGAGTGCCATAAGTTATAGGTCGCTTATTTATGAATGGATTTATCCTCATTTTTCCTTGCAAAATATCTCAGGTATATTTGTGGCTATATATTGAACTGCGCAATCCCAAATCGATAAAAATTACTTTTCCCATTCATTCGCTGTCCCACTACCAAGATGTCTGACATCAGCACAGTCACACACTGCTTAACTCGTAGTGGCTCGACATGGCGGTTGCTCACAGGCGTGAGTAATTTACTCCTCTGAAACAAACTGATTTCACTCAAGTTTTCCACTCAGGGGCTCAGCGGCCTCATCCACATCTGACTCGCCGTGCAGCCATTTTGTCCAGGATGTGCGTCAGGGACCCCACAGTGAGTCAGCACATTGTAGCCAACCAGCGTCGCTTCGTTTTGGCTACATCGACGCAGCAAGTGAGGAAGGAGGGGGCGGGGAGAGCGACGACGACAGGGAAGGGGCCTTAGAATATTCTTTGTCTGCACATCAAAGGGGCAGGTGTCGGCGCTCCTCACACTGAGTCACAACGCCCTAGCTTGGCTGCACTGTAGCATGATAGCTGGGTAGAGGTTGGTGAGGGAGAGAGGAGCAGAGGGAGAATATCTGTCACCTACCTGCCGACACACACTTGTCCCGGGACAGAATGGGGCATCGTGTGCGTGTGTGTGTGTGTGGCCCTGCAGGGCGATCACGTGTCTCTGCTGCTGAAAGGGGTGTAGCAGGATATGGCCACGCTTCTAAATTATTCATTAAGGCTGGCATGTATGTGCCTTTAGGGGCACGGCTGGCAAACATTTTAATCAGGTATAATCCTATTAGGGCCAACTTTAAGGCGAGGCATGGAAAATAAACCACCTCAATGCCTGTGAATGTGTTTGCCTCAAATTGGTTTTCGTTGGGCCACACTTCTGCAAGTGTCCAATGAATTGGACACCTGGTTGAGACAGACTACGTATATTTACTTGGACATTTTCATGTTGAAAGTGGAACACGTGTGTATGCAATAATAAATGTGTGGAGGCAGTCAGGCTGTTGAAGTTGCACCTTTTTCTGCAGAGACAACGGATGTTTATTGGTGGGGTATGTTGACACAACAACGTGCACAAAAACATGACCTAATCGGATAGGGTGTCTGGCCATAAGCCAATCATGGCACTGCAGTGGAAAACTACTGGAGATGGAGTGTGGGTGTGACCTGGGGATAGAAAGCCAGAGGAACACTGCTCAGAGGGAGACTGGACTCCTGCACAACCTCAACTTTTTATCAAAATACATGCCAAGCTACTTTAGAGCAGTGTTTTTCAACCGGTGTAATGGTGGACCTCCATTCAAACTCTAGCAAGAGTTTGATTTTATCTCATAAAGTCGCATTTAGTGTTTAAGTTTTCCTGCAGCTGTTCATGTCCTGTGTTTGAGTTCCTCTGCTTCGTCTGCCCTCCTTCAGTATGTTGGCAGCCCACATACATACTGGCCCGCATAACACACCCACACCCGCCATTTTGCAAACGCCTTCCTCTCTACAGCCATAAAAGTGGGTCTGAGTGCAGACAGAAAGGTTGAATGTCCTACATAAAAAAAATATACTTTGATAAGGAATTAGCATGTGAAATATGAATGGCTTGATGCAGTGAGGTGCTACTTGTTTGTTAGATGAAGAATATTTGAGGAATAACAAGCAAGAGGCTGACCATTTATGGAGAGACTCACAAATATGAAGAGGTGTGAGGAAAGGGTACATCTTGTTCCGCCTCCCTCTCTCTGCTCTCCATCTGTCCTCGCTCTCCTTTCTTCCCTCCTATACACACACACGCACACACACACCCTGTTCTGCAAATGCCGCTGCCTCTTCTCCTCCCTGATTGGTGCTGAGGTCTTACTTGTTGCAACAGGACAATCCAGATAGTTTTGGAGCAGGTCACCTGATGAAGGGGTGGAGCAACAGCCTCTCTGATCTGATTGGTTGGTTGGATGACTGATGTTGACTTGTAGCTGAAGCTGATTTGTCAGCGTAACAGTCAGTTAGTGTGCAACTAATTTGAGAAGCTGGAATCCGCCTTTCTGCCGAAGGCTGATCCATCTTGAATGGATGCACGCCTGACAAACTGGCGCATGTTTAATGGAAGGAATTGAAAGAATTTTGCATTGTGGGGCTACATCTTCTATACACTCTGTACACTCTGAAAGATGCATTAACATAAGTGCTCATGTTTGACAACTATTCTGCACTCAAATCTGTTACTTCAAGATGGGCCAGTAGCCATTTGGTGACAGCCTGGTGGAGACAAAATGGAGAGGGAGGCGCTGAAAATGGAGAACCTGTTTAAAATTGAGCACAGAGGGAGAGAAACTCCGACAAAGAGGAGGGAGACGAGGTCAGTGTGGGGAAATTGTGATAGCCTGCTGAGTGATGGTGGGAACAGAGCACAAAGGAGATGTTGTTCCCCGGCAACGTTGGATTATAGATGATGTTGACTACACTGTAGGCAGAACAAAGAGGTCACCCTAGTGGAGGAAGGAGGTACTTGCAGGACTGGTAATACAAAAATGATGAGGAAGTCGCTGTAATGTCTCTCGGCTCGTTCTTCGGATCTTATTTCTCTGGCGACATACCTCTTCCGTGTCTGTCTGCCACCAAGGCTGCACACACCCTCCCTCTCTCTCTCTTCCTCCTTTCTCTCATCTGTCACACACATTTAGAATAGATGATTAGGAGATTACGTTATTTTTGAGTGACAAACGACCTCTTTCAAGGACGGTCTGCCACGGGCCTCACTGGATCTACCTAAGCCACAGTGTCCCAGCATATGTGGGCCCGGTCAGTAGAACGGGCAATGATAACGCAGACTTGCTGCATCCAATCCCTTTTTTTGTTTTGTTGAATGCGAGACTCTCCAGCTTGTTAGGATTCAGCCGCTAACCCAGTAGGGACCTCCGCGCCTGCACAAATCTTTCAGTCAAACTCGGTGGATGGAAGTCGACAGGAAAAGGCGGAGCCAGGCAACTCGAGCGCTGCCTGGGGGAGGCGTGGCAGAGAGACGAGCAGGGCAAAGGAGGTCACGCAGAGGAGAGGAGGACGTGCTTCCTCTTTACGCTCAGCTCAGTTTGTTTCGTAACCAGCCTGCAGCTGGACTGGCCCGGTCTCTCCTACTTTCGCTGCCTCTTTCTCCAGCGTCTGTTGTTCTCTAAACATGCCGCAGCACGGCGTCAAACCTCAACCCGCATACCAATTACGCAGCTCATACATCTGCAAACAGAACCACACCTTGCACACTTTTCACAGTCTGACTCTTTGCGCCTAAGTACTGGTAGTATACGCAGCTGGTCGTCTGCACTGTTTTTTATTCCACTGAACAAAACAGGTGGTGTCACACAAGTGAAAAGTATTTTGCTACATCTAATTCAGTGACTGCACATACTGTACCTTGAAATGCATATTTCTCAAAACCAGATGCCGACTAGAAGGGAGTCTCTTGTATTCTTATTTTATGCGTTGTCTTCCTTTTTCCAGGTGTCTCTATCCCCACTATTCAATCGCAGCCATGTCAAAGCCCTGTGTTGGAATCAATGGGTGAGCATAGAACACAGGAATT